>JAHTLZ010003423.1:2576782-2600824 GCA_023846285.1 Phrynocephalus versicolor | reverse complement strand
TATCTATCTATCTATCTATCTATCTATCTATCTATCTATCTATCTATTTATCCATAGGTGGCCAAGACCAGTCCACACCAAAACCTGAACCCATGATACCAACTGTACAAACATCCTCTGTTACAATACAGAAGCCTTCCAGAGGCCCAGGACAAGGTGTGTATGAATACTTCCATAACCGTTTTAATTTTTTGGTTTTGTTTTGTTTTTTAACTCAAGGATGCTTCCAAGACACCCCTCCTCCAAATATCTCTGAATTTGGGGCATTTTGCAAGGATGGGCCTTCTTCCAAAGCAACCTGTGACTCTGGGATAGGGCTTTTTAAAATATTTCTTTGCAAGTGTTTTAGGGGAAACTATGCAATAGGGATTTACCAACCTGTTAAGAACCACCCATTAGTTATTCCATCACTGTTATGTTGCTTTGCTTTGCTTGGTATGATTTGGAGGGCAGCAAAGAAGGAGTAAACAGAAGTGGCAGCCATTTTGGTTATGCCTGATAACCTTGTTTGGGACGCATAATTATTCACTCCCTATATGGGGTCACCACTGACTTTGACTGCAGTCAAATGTCTATAGAAGCACGCCTTCTGTTACAGAATAGATAGTTAATTTTCTTCCAGGTAAATACCGTGGAAAAGAAAGGGAAGTGGAAGATAACAGGACTGCTAAAGACTAAAATCACAAGCCAACATTCTGCAGTATATGTTGTGCCTGCAGAAACATGATTGTGTCACCAAAAGGAGGAGTTTTGGGTTATTCAAGACTTCCTCCTTCTGCCCGGCAGCTTCTCCAACTCCCACATGATCAGTGGGAGCTGCAGAACAAAGAGAGGAAGTCTTACATTGTTTTCTAAACACCTCATTGCAACCTTCCCATTTCATTCAGCCTGCACTACACGCTGGTTTGACGAAGACGATCCATTCGGAACTGGGGATCATGAATTTCTCGCAAATATCATGGACAAGTATCCTGACATTGTTTGCCTGGAGCCAATAGAAATAGAAGTCCAAACCGTGGATGGAATCCCAGCCTCCCAAACTGGACAACAGTTTTTTGTGTGAGCTTTCCAAGTTCAATTAAATGGTTTGAAATGGTGGCGTGGAAGGACAGGTTTAGGGAAGAGACCCCTTTTCCAGATTCGGGGTCTACATGTGACATTGGTTATTTGGGGTTTGTATCTGGCCCAGGTTATCCTCAAAGAAATGGCTCTTTGGTTGTAACAGTCTGTTTAAAAAGACCTTTTCAGACTCTATATATCACCAATAGAGATGGGCACGAAATGAGCGATTTTTCGTTTTCATTTTTGTTTTTTCATTTCGTTATGTAACGAAACGAAAAACAAATTTTGACTCCAAAATGAAACGAAACGACCTGAAACACGAAAAAATTTGTCAACCGCTTCGTTTTCATTATGGGAAATACATTGAATTGTGCTAAATGGTAACGAAACAGCAATTTTTCATTTTCGTTTTCGTTTTTCGGGTCATTATGTAACAAAACGAAAACAATTTTTTTGCAAAAAACCTCACAAAAACGGAAACAAACTGAAACAGACCCCTAAACGACCAAACGACAAATGAAACACCATTTTTTTTAGTCGTGCCCATCTCTAATCACCAAATAAAAGCCTTTCCCCACCACCACGATCATCATCTGCTTAAATATATTAGGAAACTATACTCTGAATTACATCGTAATGCTGTTGTGCTTTTTAACAGCAACAATGCTTCCTTTGGGTTTTCCTGCATCAATGCCATGCAAGGAAAAGGAGTGAGGTGCTTGGACTATCGGGTTCGATTCATTTGCCCAGAATCCTTCTGTCCTGGTGAGTATCTGGACCTGCTTTGATTCCTGGGGTCGGAATTGATTCCTGTGTCTTTCTGATGCCGTTGGCTTTTCATTGGTTTCCTTGGGTTTTTTTTTTAATCCAACATCCAACTTAACTCACCTCCAGAGTAGAAAGAACTGATCATTGGCAGATAACTCTCAGAATCACCTCTAGCATAGCAGAGGAGGTTTTGGGGGGAGAAAAGAGCATCAAAATTAATTGAATTAAAATTAAAGATCTAAGAAATTGCAAGAATGATTCAGTTGTTGGATTTCTTTGAGGGGACTAGAAATCAAGCCCTTTGCGGAAAGACTAAAAGAAATGAAGATGTTTAGCCTAGAGAAAAGAAGACTGAAGGATGATATGATAGCACGTTTTGAATATTTGAAGGACTGTCCTTCAGAAGCGGGACAGGATCTGTTCTCCATCATCCCACAGTATAGGACTGCACGTTAAGAGTACCCAGCTTTCAGATGAATATCAGGAAAAACCTCCTAACTGTTAGATCAGTACATCAATGGAATCAAATGATCTTGAGAGGTGGTGAGTGCTCCAACATTGGAAGGCCTTCAAGAGAAATCTAGACAACCACCTGACAGATATTCTTTGATTTGTATTCATGGAGCAGGGGGGGTGGAGGATGTGATTGCCTTGTAGACCCCTTCCAACTTTATTATTCTATGAGTCTGTGATCTTGAGACATTTCTGTGGGAACCTTTCTTTGAAGGATGTGTTTTGGAGGGGCTTCAGTGAGGCACACATGTTCCTGGTTGCCAACGTGGCATATCTGGAAAGGAAGTGACCTTCTGTTTTCCCTGACCTTTTGCGTTGAGGCAGAACCAAAGGGCACTTGCCTCGTATCTGAGCTCCTGTTTTCATAAGCTCTCCAATCTCTTGCTTATAAACATAGATAAGATAATAAAATGAAGTATTTTGAGATGAATGCAGCAGTTTTTTGCCTGTGTGTCTGCTCAGCTGGCTGAGAAAAGGTATTTGTCTCTGTCTGCTTTATTCGGAAGCCAATGTCATCTTGGTTACAAAACCTCTCCAGCGAATTTTCAACACAAGGTAATCTCCTGGAGATGAATATATGGCCCATAAGCTAGCAAAACTTGACACCTTCATTCTGATTGGAGGAGGAGGAGGAGGATGGCTGAAGAAGTTTAACCATAAAAGGAGATGCAGCAGGAACACAATAATCCATTTAAATGGGCTGGTCCTCAGTCTTCAGTATTAAAATGTGACTCTTTCTCAACAGGTGGGGAAGAACAAACCACCCCTAAATCACAAACTATGACACCTCCTTCTCTAACTCCCACCTTAGAACAGGTCCAGAGCACTTCAAGGAGTCCAGTGAAAGGTATGGAGAAGAAAATGGATAGATGGCAGGCGGGCGGGTGGGCTGGATGGCTGGATGGCTGGATGGCTGGATGGCGGGCGGGCGGGCGGGCTGGCTAGCTGGTGGGCGGGCTGGTGGGCTGGCGGGCTGGCTGGATGGATGGATGGATGGATGGATGGATGGGTGGGTGGCTGGCTGGCTGGCTGGCTGGTGGGTGGGTGGACGGATGAGTTTTTAAAATATATTAGAGCAAAATAAAATACTTTGAAGATTTTCCAACTGATTATGAATATCAGGAAAAAATACTTCCTAACTATTATTTATTTATTTATTTATTTATTTATTTATTTATTTATTTATTTATACAATTTATATGCCGCTCACTACCCAAAGGTCTCTGGGCAGCTTACAATAGAGAGCAGGGCAATATTAGAGCAGTACAAGAACAGAACCCATGACCTCAAGCGGTGGTGAGCAATCCAAAGCTGGAGGCATTCAAGAGAAATTTAGACAACCACCTAGCAAATAACGTTTGGTTGGTACTCCTGCCTTGAGCTGGTGTACAACCTTTTGGATTCGATGGCCTTATAGGACCCTCCCAACTTCATGATTCTATGATGCTGGAAGGGCGCTATAAGCCAACCTTACTGGAAACGCTTGTCTGATTTGTTGTCCATATGTACAGTAAAGCAGAAGGGGGGGATGCATTCAAAACTGTGCTTGATTACATAGCAACCATCCACAGAGATGCACATGTGATCACCTCCTTGCTTATTGCTGATCCCTGTTCTCTTCTCTTGATCAGAGTGCAAGACCCGATGGATCAACCGGGACAAACCCACGGCAACCGGAGACTATGAGCTGATCTATTACATCAAGAAGGACCACCCCAAAGCTCTTTGCAAAAAACCCATTGCAATCGAAGTCCAAACGGTAGACGGCATTCCAGCAATCCAGACGGGTCAACACTTTGCCCGGTAAGATTTGCCACCTGTCGGTTCTCCGTGTGAAGGATTGGCTTTACACTAGGGTTGAGTTCACACCAAGGGTGGGAGTTGTGCCGCTCATGACCTGCCAAATCTCTCACAATAGCCTCCAGCATCCCCGACACCATGATTCGTTCTGCCTGCATAAACGAAGAATCGCTCTTATGGGAATATCCAAGATGGAGCTAGAACAAGGAGCATCTCCATTCCTTAGTTCACCAATGTCCCTTTTCCCCAATCACAAGTGATCTTCTGGTCATTTTTAGTTCCAAATGAAAACCATGGGTTCGGGGGAAAGAGAACTCTGAGAATTAGAGATGGGCACGAATCAAAAAAATGGCATTTCATTTGTTGTTTGTCCTTTGTAGGGTCCATTTCGATTTGTTTCAGTTTTTCGGAAATTTTTGCAAAAAATTCGTTTTCATTTTCGTTCGTTTCGTTACCGTTTTGTTACCATTTATTTTAATTTTTTGTGATTTTTTTTAGGATTTTAAGCAATTCACTCATATTGCAGTAACGGAAACGAAACGCACGACAAAATTTCCGGTGTTTCTGTTTGTTTCGTTTTATTTTAGAGACAAAATTCGTTTGTTGTTTCATTACGTAACAGAACGAAAAAACAAAAACGGAAATGAAAAATTGTTCATTTCGTGCCCATCTCTACTGAGAATCCATAACGGCCCTAAGTCTTCTACAGAGCAGTGGTTAAACTGCAATAGTACAGTCTGGTCATGACCTGTGTTCAATCCCAGTGGATTCAGGTAGCCATCTCAAGGTTGTCTCAGCCTTCCATCCTTCCTAGATTGGTAAAAGGAGAACCTAAGTCACTGGGGGCGGGGGAGGCAAGTTGCTGTTCACAAAATTATGTTGTAAACCACTTGGCGTGCTTTATAGCACAGGGCTGTCCAACTTTGAACAGGCTGAGGTCTACTTTTTCTGGCGTAAAGTGCCTGAGGGCTACTATACTAAAACCTCTACTTGCAAATTTTATCCGTTCCTAGCACATGCTCATAAGTAAAGAAAAATGGTAAGCAGAGCAGCGGTTTCCCATAGGAATGCATTGAAAATCAATCAATCCGTTCCGGAGGGAACAGATTTCAATGCATTCCTATGGGAAGGCTGACCATGCACACACTTCCCTTGCACCCGCTCAAACTGGTGTGGGTGGGTGCAAGGGGGGCTCATGCATGCTTGCACAGATCACCACTTCCAAGGGGCAACCCACATGTCCATGCATATGCCTCCCTTGTACCTGTCTCGAGCAGGGGACTGCGCCATGGCCCTTGAACTGCTCCACTCAGCTGAGACAGTAGGCTGGCAGACTCAGAACTTTGCTGGGGCAGTGGTGGTCCATGGGATGGGGGAGGGAGGGGTGGAGAACTTATCCCCCTCACTTTTTTACTGATGGCCAGTGGGCTACTTTGAACCCTTCGCAGGCTACCGGTAGCCCATGGTCTACCTGTTGGGCAGGCCTGTTATAGCAGACATCTTTCTGCTTTACACCAACAAACTGGCTTCGTAGTCTTTTGCTGTCCCAAGTACAACATTTTCCAAGTGCAACATTCCCCATGAAATCTGCTGGGTAGGATAAGACATGTGGCTTTTCCTTTCAAATAGTCACCCAGGGGGTGGTCAAAGAGGTGGGGATCTAGTTGATTCTTTGCTCCAAGTTACAAAATCTAGAGAAAATCAAGGAGAAAGCAGCAATGGTAATCATAACTAGATGGGGTCCTTGGCCAGTAATTAAGTTTATTTGATCTAATCCACGTCATCAGCAGGCTGTGGGTGCTCATGTCTCTTTCGGTATGTCTTTTACAGAGCAGGGAAATATGCCACCAATTTTAGCCTGAAGAAAGAATTCTGAAATGCAAGGGCAAAATACTCAGTCTACAAAATTCTGCTGCCTAGAAACAGAGAGTCAATTCGACCAGTTCATACCATATTCGTAGCAATGCCAACTTCTTATGTTCAGATGGAATTTCCACTGAAAAAAAAACAGCAAGGGGGAGCTCTCCAGCGTCTAGCTCAGCACAGGCTGGCCACTTTGGGTTTGAGTCCAAACTTTATAGGATTACCCAGGACGCTGAGCCCAGCCCCCATATTAGGTTCAGAACCTTGGAAAGCTCACTTAAAGTTCAGACTAAAATTCTCCGCCTTGACAATATTGCCAGTTTTTGCTGCTGGTGAATCAATCCTGCCTGCTTCTTTCCCCCCCTGCACAGGAATGATGTGATCAATGGATTTGCTTGCATCAATGCAGACCAGGGGAAAGGGAGATTCTGTCATGACTATAAGGTGCGGTTCACCTGCCCAGAGTCCTTCTGCTCAGGTGAGTATCTGGATCTTCGATGTAGTGATGCTAATGGAAATTGACAATGTTGAACAGCTGTTTCTAGCCTGTTCCCAGAAGGATGGCCAGCTGCAAAAGAAGTCAAAGGCCCTTTACCAGGCATGTCCAAAGTCAGGCCCAGGGGCCAAATGTGGCCCGTTTTCAAAATTCAAGCGGCCTGCAGCCTCTTCTCCTTGCCGGCTCAGCCTGCCATGCATCCCCGCCAGCTGGCACCTCCGCATGATGGATAGAGATGGCAGCTTGCAATTTTATGGTTTGCCTGCCCTCCCTGCCTGCCCTCCCTGCCTCTGTCTGTCCCCCCTCAGCCACCTGCTCAGCCTATACCTGCCTCCGGCTCCATTGCTGCAGCATCCTTCCCACCTCCTTGCATGTCCTAGAGGCTTGTCTAAAATCTGGCCCCGGGGCCAAATGCAGCTGAATGGTCAGCCTCCACACATTTTCACTTCACCAAATCTGGCCCTTCTTGCAAAATGTTTGGACACCCCTGCCCTATACCATTAGTAGCACCGTGGAAAAGGTCTAGCTCATAGAGAAACCTCACCAACCAAAAGAGCCTTCTTCCAAGCAGCTATTAAAAGGATAAGAGCCAGGGCTCCTTTTTCATGGGCCACCCTATAGCCTCGCCAGAACTCAGAAAGTAATTTTTTTTAAAAAAAAAAATAATTAGTTACCGATATTGTTACTATTTTTAAAAATAACCGAGTTACTTTCAAAGGCTATTTTTGAAGGCATTTTTAGTGCAGTTTCAAAAGAAATCATTCAAGCTTTATACCACTCCTCTGATCGATCCTACATTGCAAGTCAAGTATGATTTCCTTTTCTATTTTTAATAATGGTTCCCAAGGTACAGTATCAGAATCAGACACTAGGGGGAAGCAGAGACTCTTTTCCAGACATTCCTGTGATCCATTGGTGACAATGTTATATGTTAATAATGCGCGTTGCAACCAATGGTTTGCTCAATCAAACCATTAGAATCTGCCAAATGAGAAGTAATAGGTAGCACCAGGAGTTCCTATTAAGTTGTTGTACCCAACCTTGGAGCAGGACAAATTAGTACTGCACAGCCAAGACAGCGCAAGGCACCTTAAAGCTGAACTTCTCATTATTTCTTTGCCAAACTGAATTTCTAATTGTTTATTTATTTGTTTCCTTAAGGAGATGACCAAAAGAATCCTACTGGATAAAAAAAATCGAACAAACAAAATAAAAACACCACAGACGTATCAGCCAACCTGAGTCTCCAGCTAGCCCCAGACCATATACCTGCCATGATTGGAAGAAGATAATGTATTTTCCTTGGTCACTCCAGCCTGTGTACTTAATTGCAATAAAGTTTTCAATGCAACCCACAGCTTGTCTAAAGCAGGGCTGTTCAACTTTGAACAGGCCAAGGTCTACTTTTTCTGGCCCAAAGTGTCTGAGGGCTACTACACTAAAACCTCTACTTACGAATTTTATCTGTTCCGAGTACATGCTCATAAGTAAAAACTTTTTTAAGTAGAGCACAGGGTTTCCCATAGGAATGCATTGAAAACCAATTAATCTGTTCTGGAGGGAACAGATTTCAATGCGCCATGGCCCTTGGACTGCCCCGCTCGGCTGAGACAGTGGGCTGGCAGACCCAGAACTTTGCTGGGGGTAGTGGTGGTCCTTGGGATGCGGGAGGGAGGGGTGGAGAACTTATCCCCTCACTTTTTTGTTGATGGCCAGTGGGCTACTTTTGAAACCTTCGTGTGCTACTAGTAGCCCGTGGTCTACCTGTTAGGCACGCCTGGTCTAAAGGGTCAAATCCCACCTTCAAAGAGACATGAGCATTTCTCTCCAGACTCACGATTCCCCTCGCACTCAGGTTTGAAAAGGAAGCCCGTGTTTACCCATTTGTGTCCAACTTCAAGACAAAAGCAAGCCAGGGTGTGGCATGTCAGGGAATCATGATTCTATGATTCTATGATTCTAAGCAAACTTTGTATTAGGAGAATAAAAGACTTCTTTAACTCGTTCAGAAAGCTCTGGAGAAGACAGAATATACAACTAAAATGTCTGGTTTCTCTGCTAGAATTCTGTAACAGGAGTGACAAGATTATTTATATCAGGCATGTCCAAACTTCGGCCCTCCAGATGTTTTGGACCGCAACTCCCACAGTCCTTTGCCATTGGCAATCTAAGCTTAGAATTCTGGGAGTTGTGGTCCAAAATATCAGGAAGGCTGAAGTTTGAACATGCCTGATTTATATGATCCCCCCCCCACAACTCTGATTTCATGTGCTGGTCAAGGACAGCAAGTGGGTGACTTGATGATTTTCTATGAGTCTATGAACTCAGATTCTAGGCGGTGAGCAAGGACACCCTGCACTGCTGGCACCTCGGTTTCTGTCCATCTCTCCCCCTCCTGCTTTGGATTAAACCCACCCCTGCCTCTTCTCTGTGGCGCCAATCAAATCTCTGTTCCTTATTTTAATCTTTCACCAAGGCAGCAATCAAGTGCTTTTCTGTTGGTTTCACACCTCCTGCACCATGAAGATTTTCATTATCGCTGCAGCCAGGCATTTCCCTTCAGATTCCATCAGTCCCTTTGTTTGGACTTCTACCAAAGTTGGTGCCAACTTTCCTCCCCCCATCCCGCCCCTTTGGTGAGTGCTTGGCACCTCATTCCGATTTTTTGTTAAGGCCAAGGCACCGTTTGCATCTATGTTTTCAGGAGCTGCCTGCTTGTTTTAGAGTATTTCATAGGATCCAACGTTAACACTGCTGTCACTTTCAAAATAATGCTGCCAATTTTACAAGTGTTGCTCTTTTTAAAGGGTCCTGTGCACTTCTGTTGGTGTTTCTGCTTCATCTCAACCCCCCCCCTTGTATCTCTCCTATGCACACTGAAGAACCTACAAATGAGCCAAAAGGCTAAGACCCTTTCTCACTGCCCGAAAAGGCAGCCAGAGAAGAGAGACAGAGGACAGCTCCAGTTTTATTACTTTATTTATTTATTTATGTTGAATATTTTGCACCATCTTTCTCCTTGGAAAAGGACCCAAGGGGGCTTACAATAATTGCTATCAAGTTATTGCTATGAAGTGGATCTTGGCCAATGAAGAGGAAACAGTGTTGCTATGTTAGTAGTACAGCACGACCCCCGTATCCGCTGATTCATTATCCACTGATTCAGTTATCCACGGCTGGCAGAGGAAAAAAATTAAATAATTCAGCAGCCACAAAGCAAGCTGTAAAGCAAGCTGCTGTCACAAACAGCATCTGTAAAGCAAGCTATTGTCACAAATAGCATCTTTAAAGCAAGCTATTGTCACAAATAGCATCTATAAAGCAAGCTACTGTCACAAACAGCGGCCATAAAGCAAGCTACTGTCTCAAAACAGCAGACATAAAGCAAGCTACTGTTGGGAAACAGCAGTTTGGGAGTGGGTGGGCAGGTGTTCTCTCTTATCCATGGTTTTCATTATCCACTGGAAGGCCTGGAACCAGGGTCCTATTGTATCTTAATCTCCGAGGCTTCAGAATCAACACCTGAGAATATGGTACAAGTTGCTCAATTGTCACAGGTGGCAGGGATCCAGGTCACAATTGGAAATAACCTGTGTGCCTTCCTGAACAGATATATGATGCCTATAGCATGTGTACAAACTACAAACACTGTTGTGCCAAGACAAAGAGGAGGGGATAGGAATGTAGACACAGAAGATGCTACATGCCAATACAAGTTGTATAGTGTTGGATTTTGGGTTACATTCCTTTAGTTGGGCATCAGGACTTTGGGATTCATAGAGAACAACCTCACACCGATTAATCCACTGCTTTTTTAAAAATCAGCAGACACTTCCACACACAATAACTCACTCTGAGATGACAGCGGAAGAAGCAATAAAAAAGGTTTCATTTCTTACAGTTGAACCGATTGAACAGCCGACTGACAAACTGGACTGCTTGCAGCAACAGACTTCAACGGGGAAAGGGGGAAAGTGACACAGAGCAGAGAGGTGGGGCTCTCTTTGAATTCAGAAGCAGGAAGGAACTACTGGTTAGTGTTTGACAGACAGGGTCATTTTTCTGACCATTCAGCCCAGAAAGGTCCCTCCCACCCAAACAACCTACAATCTACATGCAAGTTTGTAAAAAAAAAAAACTCCAACAGTAAAATCAAACACATTGCCTTCCCTTAGCCTTGTCCTGAGATTTCTCTCTATACCAGGAGATGAAGAGAAACAGAACAATTTCTTGAAATCATACCCAGTGCCCCAACATGGCAGACTTGATTGCCCACAAAGTCAAAAGGAAATAGGAGAAAATGGAAGAGGGAGATCCTTGAGATTTCTAGCCCAACCTAGATAGGTTGGGTTCCCCTCCAGCCTATCAGATGCTTTCTCTTCCAACCCTCGGGAGGAGGTCATAATGCCTGATGTCACAATGCTTCCATTTCCAAATGGCCCACAAGGGCTTTCTCAGCGTCAAGGGATCAGCGACAGGAGAAACCCCAGAGGAATGGCATGGGGCACTGGTTGGGATTTCAGGGACACCCGACTTGGACAAAGAGCAGGGAGTGACACTTGTCAGAGCAAACGGAAAGCACTGCAGGACACCCTGATGCTTCTGAACTTTTGGTAACATCTCACAAGTTCTTCCCAGGGGTTCTCCACTTCCCACGCTATCACTTTCCTCGGCCGTGGTAAGGCAATAGCTCTGGTGGCATAAGCTTTTAATCCTTGATCTTCCTTTGCAGGTTGCGGCTGGCCCTTTAGTTGGGTCATTTGTCATCTACACAGAAAATATATCATGAATTATCTCCTCTGGTTATCAGTCAGATAATGAGTCACATTGATGGGGCAGCATTTTGGCTTTAAAGGTATTGGAGAGTTTTTTTTTTTTTTTTTGGCAACCTCATATGCTGCCTTTAGTAGGTGTGAGAACAGTGCCTCTGCTCACTGGGAGCCTGGAGAATTCAAGAGAAAATTGGACAACCTTTGGCCAGATTGATTCCATAATTGTGCCATTAAGATCACTTGCACCATTAACACTCAGCTCTTGTCAAAGCATGTATAATTCTCTTTCTCTCTCAGTTTCTCCATCAAGGGAATTCTCCGTGCCTTCTTCCCACCCTCTGCTCCTCGACTGGCCCACCATGACCTCCAGCCATAAAAGGGGTCAGCCATCGATGCTCAAGACCCGACCTCTTGGTCTAAAAGAAGGTAACAGCTCACCAACGCTTGGGTTTTCCATGGACAGCTATGCCTGGGCGTCTGACACTTGACTAAGCAGGAAGCAGCATTGCTTCTAAGGTACAGGTGGGGAGAGTTTGAGCCATAAGCCACACATAGGACCACCAGGACAATATGAACAAGTAGTGGTCACTGTTGGTCATTTCTTTTTCTTTCTTTTTCTCGCTTTTTAAAAAAAGCTCTTTAAAGTTCAGGAAGAGGTGTGGTGGCTCAGTGGGCTAGAATGCTGAAAACTGTTGGCTGCCAAGTGGGCCACTCTGTGGTTCAAACCCCGTGGGGGGGGGGTACACAGCGGAGCGATCTCCCACTGTGAACCCCAGCTCCTGCCAACCTAGCTGTTCGAAAGCATGTAAAATGCAAGTGGATAAACAGGTACCGCCGTAAAAAGCGGGAAGGTAAAACTGTTCCGTGCAGCCATGCTGGCCACGTGGCCATGGACTTGCACAACACTGGCTCTTTGGATTAGCAATGGAGATGAGCACCGCCCTGAGAGTAGGAGATGACTAGCATGCATGTGCTGGGGGAATCTTTGCCTTTTGAAGGTTCTGGAAGAGGAACAGGTCATCATAATTCTTAACAGCCTGGACGTGGTGAGTGAGTGGGGCCTCTTCCAACCGCAGGGTCAATCAGATGAAGAACTGGAGGAGGTGATAACATATGACAAAGAAGAAGCAGAATGCAAGACACTTATACAAGAGAACCATCTGTCAGATCTGCTCTAACTTGGGTTCCTATCTGGAGCAGGGAGTTGGACTCCACAGCCTGGTTGGCCCGCTTCTAATGTCATGATTCTGTGATTCAATACTCATAAGTCCAGCCCTCGTCCTCTCCAATCTGCTGCCACAAACACTGAGATTCTCGCATCTCTTTGCCTCCAGGTCTAGCAGACATGTATCAAGAAGAGCTGCTCTATGATGCAACCCTCGTTGCTGATGGACAGAGATTCCCTTGCCACAGGTAGACGGGGTTTAGGGGGCAGAGGAGAGTTTAGGAAAATGGGGAGGGATGGTAACTGTTCATTGGTTGGCTGTGTGGTTCACAGAATTTATTGTATTAATCTCCTGGTTAAAATGATAATAAGAAATCCCCCTGTAGAATATCCATGTTTTAGTTGCTATTAAAGTAGACCTGTTGAGATTAAATGGGGCTTATATTGGTGATCCATTCTTTTGGCAAGTCTACTTCCGTTGACACTTCCAAAACCAGAGAACACCAGTGTCTTCATGGCAGCATAGGGTTCCTCTTCCAGTATATTTTCCGTCTTGTAGACCCATCTTCGGAGAGTTTGCGGGAGTTCTGTACCCTCCATCTTTGGAGTCTTGGAGGTTCTCCTTCAACCAAAGCTCCTAGAGGTTCTTCATTTCAGGTTGCTCTCAAAAAAACCTGAGCTCTTGTTTCTGATCTTGTAGGGCACTGCTGGCAGCAATCAGCCCCTACTTTCGGGAAGTCTTCACCACTACATGGAAAGACTCCAAGGACAAAGAAATAGTGCTTCAGGATGTGGCCCCATCAGTTGTCCAAAGCATCCTGAGATATGTCTACACAGAGGACGTAGCCCTTACTCCTGAGGTGGCCCCACTCCTCTTTGAAGGAGCCAGCAAGCTACAGATAATTCCTCTTCAGACCATATGCTGCAGGTAAGCCATCAGGTCTTTCTGCACCCGGACACACTCAAGGTGAAACTTGTACTATTTTATCACACTGGTACCACTTCCATCAGATGACCTCCAGCCATCGCACTCCTCAACCCACCCGAGAAGCAGAGGCATCAGGACTGGTGCGTCTGCCGACACTAAGTATCAGTTTTAATCCAAACATTCTAGCAGCTGTCAGCGTATCATCAACTTGGACAGTTTCTGTAAAGTTCAGAATGAAAGTTCTACAAAGGGTATGGCAACTCCAAGCTAGTCCGGAATGTCAGTTCAATAAGTATCTGGAGCCAATGGTGGGTGTTAAAAATCATCCAGTTGGGATAGTGTTTCTTGCGTCTCCCTTCCTGACATGACAGGTTGTAATTTAGAGACCACCTGGTAGTGGAGTGGCTAAAAACTTTTGTAAATAAATAAATAAATAAATAAATAAATAAATAAATAAATAAATAAATAAATAAAAGAGGACTGTTGTATTTTCCTTGTGTTGTATCTCCAGCTCAAAGCTAGAGAAAGCAACTTGTCTACAAATCCCTGTGTTATTTTGTAGAAAGGAAGGAAGGAAGGAAGTGATAAGAATAAATTTAAGCTAAAGAAAGTTGGGTGTTTGGTTGTTTTCTTTGTGAGTCGCCAATGCACCTATATAAGTTGTTAATACATCATTGTATGTTGTAGTGGTTAGAGTTTTATGTCCACATAGAATCATGGAATCAGTGAGTGTAGGAATCCGAATTTGAATGATGATTGCCCAATTTTCTCTTTAATGATAACTAGAAATGGGCACCTTAAGAAAAATGACACACTGTTTTGTCTTTTCATAAGCTTTCAAAACATTACAAAATGAAACAAAACAGGAAACAGTGTTTTGTTACAAAATGAAACAAAACACTTCTTTTCCCCTTTGAAACCAAACTTTGCATTACTCTCTAAAATGGCTCCCTTGTAAAAAGCTACCCACCAAATTTGGTGCCTCTAGGACCCAGGGGAGCTATTTTATAGAGTAACGAATTGTTTCATTATTGTTTTGTTTTGTTACAATTTGTTTTACAAAAATTCATTTAAAAGCAAAATGAATGAAACAAACGTAGAAATGAAACAAAATTAAACAAAACAAAATGTAACTCTAGTTTTCCATTTCGTGCCCATCCCTAGACTTGTAGCATGAAGTTCAAGTCCAACCATTTGCTCAAGGCAGGAGTCAACTCATAGGGCCCATTTTTACATGTCCTGCTCCCTGAAATAATTGCGAATAGATCCTGTCCCTCCTCCATATATGTACCTTTCAAGTATTTGAAGTGTACTCTTCTACCTTCCCTCGATCTTCTTTCCTCAGAGTTAAACGTGTCCCATTCTTTCAGTCTTTCCTCAGAGGGCTTTCCCTCAGATCCTTCTTGCCCTCCTCTGAACTCGCCGCCATTTTGTTGGCATCCATCTTGATGTGTCTAGTTCAGAACTGGTGGGATGCTGAGAATCATGGCTGTACACCTCTGTATTCTCTTTTTCTCTCCCTCTAGGTTCCTCATCACTGCCCTCTCTGTGCAGAACTGGTTTGATATGTATTCTTTGTCCCGAGCGCACAAGAGCCAGGCTCTCCTCCAGGCTGTCCTACAGCTCCTCACCCGTAATTTCGACTGCATTGTCGAGGATGACGGTTTCCCTCAGCTCGACCTCATTGTCCTCACTACCCTGATCTCCTCCGGTGAGCTCGCGGTGGCTTCGGAGTACACGGTCTACCAGGCCGTGCGGCGTTGGGTGCAAGGGCAACCCAGCCAGCGGCGCGCCTTGCTGCCTCAGCTGATGCCTCACGTCCGCCTCCCTTTGCTCAGCCAAGAAGAGCAGGAGAAGCTCCAGAAGGATCTGGAGCAGTGGAGAGACCTCCAGCTTGAATGGGAGCTTCTGGATGGGGAAGAGAGGTTGCGGCGGAGCCAGGGACTCCGGGAGGGTATGTACAAACCTTCCATCCTGTGCATCGACACCCAGATGTGTGAGTATCAGGAGCTGGAGACCAATGAGGCCCCCATGGGCTGCTACGACCCACAAACAGGGCTTTGGGAGAAGCTCCCCGGGCTGCAGTCCTTGACTCATGCTTGCTGCGCGTCCGCTGGGGACAGAGTCTACGTTTCTGGGGGCATCTACAAAAACGCCTACTCCACCGCCGTCTACGAGTTCAGCTCCTTCACCAACCGGTGGCTGCAGCTGCCGTCCATGGCCACCTCTAGGGCCGCTCACGCCTTCCTCTTCCACAACCGGAGGCTCTACGTCCTCGGCGGATGGCGCAAATTCCAGACCTTCCTAAACTTGACCGAGAGCTTGGATCTCGCGGCAGGCACGTGGACAGCCATGGCCAACCTCCCCTTCCCCTTGAGCCACCCGGCTTCCAGCGTGTTCCGGGACAAGCTCTACCTTCTTGGTGGGGCAACGGGCATTTCCAGCCACTGGATATTCCACCGGGGGATTCTAATCTACGAGATTGGCTCAGACCAGTGGACTCAGGTGCCTCTGGGGATGGGGTTCTATGCGGCCGGTGCTGTGGCTCTGGATAGTGGAATTTATGTCATTGGGGGATATCAGGAAAAGAAAAACAAAGACTCTACCGATAGGGCACTCCTCCCTGAGAACCGTCACAGCACCCGTAAATGTTTCTTCGTCAGTGGGTCGGGAAGAGTGAATCACAGCATCAGTATCCCCAAATTACCACGGGGGATCGCCAACGCCGGAGTGGCATGCTGTGGCAAACACATCTTCCTTCTAGGCGGGGAAGACTTGACCCAGCGCTACAAGGCGATTTACCACTGGGCACCGGGAGAGCTGCGCTGGCACCGAAGCGCCGTGGAGGTGCCCGTGCCCCGCGAGGGCATCAGCCGGTTTGGGTGTGTCACCCTGATGAGACCCAAAGCCCACATCCTTCAGCTTTTCCAAGCTGCCTCCCTGGTCCCAGTGGCTGCTGTCTGCAAATAGCTGCCCACTCACTGACCTCGTATTAACTCTTGAGTAATTGAAAATCAGGCTGACCCTTGCAAATAAATTACAGTGACATTTTTATTTATTTATTCATCTGCCCCTCCTACCTTTCTTCTGATATTAGCACCTTAGGTGTCTGAAAGCATTTAAACACACACACACACACACACACACACACACACACACACACACACAGAGAGAGAGAGAGAGAGAGAGAGAGAAAGAGGAGGGGGAGAAGGAAAAGACCAAGGGCGTTTATACACGACCCCTAAACTCCGCCGCAAATGGCTGCAAGCTCTGGAGCTTAAAAATGTTTCCCCACCAGCTCCGGAGTTTGCAGACAATTAAGTACGACCCCGCCCACCTAAGCACAACCCAGCGCATTTTTCTTGTACCTGCTCTTGGGAGGTGAAAAATATTTGATGTGGATGTGCTGGGCTCTCCTCGCTTCTTTTTGGTTTTGTTTTTTGCCTCCTGCCCTTTAAGAGGAACCAGGAAGTGACCGGGGCTCACCGGGGCTCCCCGGCAGCTTCCACCAGCACCGGGAGGTAAGGCTTTATTCTTTTGTCTCTTTTTTCCCTCCCTCCCCTCACGCAGCCAGGAAGTACAGAGGGGTGGAGATGCACGAAGAGCGACAAACCCCAAAGACAGAGACATGGAGACAGACGGGGGGGGGGGAGAGAGAACTAAAATAAAAATGTTGTGTCCCTGAGTGCAGGGCATGTAACAATGGGCTCAAGTTACAGGAAGTTTTCAGTTGAACACCAGGGAAAAAACTTCCTGTTAGAGTAGTATGAGAATGGAACCAATTGTACTGTTAGAACAGTATGACAATGGAACCAATGACCTCAAGAGGTGGAGAGTGATCCAATGGTGGAAGCATTAAAGAGCAATTTAGATATCCTGTGATTTGTGCTCCTGCCAAGAGCAGGGGTCGGACTCGTTCATGATGCTATGTTTCTAGCAATGAAGAAGGAAAACCAACACTTGTACTGTAGCCTTTGTACAAGAGCAGGGAATTTCCACATAGAAGGGCTCAATGTCACCTGCAAACCTGGAGGTGGAGCTGTTTGGTTATTGTTCAGTTTATGCGTCCAGCCTGAGCTCAGCACTCCTCCTGTGAAAGGTTACAGACACCTTATCAAACCCGGCTCCCTTCCAGATCCAAAAGTTTCTCATCCAACTAGTCCTCTCTCTTCTCCTTGGGGAATTTAAATATCCTGCAAAGAGGAACCTTAGAGGAGTATTGCATGGCACAGATTAGGGTCATTACAGTTTCCTGAGTAAGGATGAGCACTCTACGAAAAATGACACACTGTTTTGTCATTTCATAAGCTTATGAAGCCTTACAATATAATACAGCAAACAGCGTATTGTCAAGAAATGAAATGAAACACCATTTTTTGTTTCAGAAATGAAACAATTAGTCCTAGACTCTTGATCCAGACATCTTGAGAACAGGTGGTTTATTTTTTTTAAAAAAAAAAAATCCTTCCTGCACCTAAGCTGTTGAGATAGCTTATCTCCAATCTTGACCAACCTGCCGCTAGCTAGGAGCTGAGCTCCTCCCTTCGCAGGATGCAAACTGATTGTCTTCCTTTCCTGATTAAGTAGGACTGTGGAGGTTTTTTAAAATATAAATATATCATAATCAGCTTGTATTCCTTCCATCACTATGCCACTGATGAGCTGTTGAGCTTATCTCTCCGATCTATCCACGTAGCAGCTAGCCATTAGGTTTCTAGCTTGTTTACAGAGGGTATTTTGATTGGAAAGTTTGACAGTCTTTGATTTAGGGTAGTGGGCTGCCTCTTAAATTAAAAAAAGAAAGCTCCCCATTATTTATAGCCTTACAAAGTGTTTCATTTCATTATTTTTTTTTTGTGACAAAAATCCTTTTTTAAAATCTGTTATTAACGGAATGAAATGAAATGAAGACTGAAACAAAATGAAACAAAATGAAACACTTCTGTTTCATGCCCATCTCTAGTCTTGAGTTAATATATTGCCTGGACATAGTTTGCACAGCATGACAAGGTCTCTAACAAAATACACAGGGTGTGTGTGTGGATTTGGGTGTGTGGGGCTGTTTGAATGTGCATAAGGCAGCTTTACTATCAATGTCAGGCAGATGAAATAGAGAAGTCCAGTCAAAGAGACACATGTCCCAATAAGCAGGAATGGAGTGGGACAACACTGAATTTTGGCTAGCTCATTGGCTTTGAAGCAGCAGCAGACACATTGTGGTCCTCTGTGTGTGTCTCTCTTTTCACACACACCACAGCCCTTCTCCAATGCACCCTTTCCCCACTAAAAATCAGCCTGGCAAATTCTTAGGAGACTCCAGCAGGGGGCATTTTACCATTTTTAGATACAGCCCCAGTTCACCATCAGGAGATGCTCATTTTTCAAAATACCTCCTTCTGTTGGGAGGTGCCGCCAAGAATTTAGAGTGACCCAGGTAGGGCTTTGAAGGTAAGTGAAATGGCTTTACTCCCCACCAAACAGGGATCTGAGCCAAGACTTCCTGAATTCTAGTCTATCATGCTCTTCCACTTGTAGCTTTCTTTCTTTCTTTCTTTCTTTCTTTCTTTCTTTCTTTCTTTCTTTCTTTCTTTCTTTCTTTCTTTCTTTCAATTTGTGCCAAACCCCTTCCCCTGTGACATCCCAAGGGCCCACCTCCCCCCATGACACTGCAAAGCCCCACCACCTGCTCACAGGTTATGACTCTAAATCTCAGGGAATGAGATGGGCCGTGCAACCCATGACCTTGAGCGGTGGTGACCACCCCAACACGGGAGCCATTCAAGCGAATTTGGATCACCACCTGGCCGGTATCTTTTGATGAGCATCCCTGCCTTCAGCGGCGGGGTGGTGGTGGTGGTGGAGTGGGGTGTTGGAAGACCTTGCAAACCCCTTCCTACTTCATGATTCTGGGGTTCAATAGTCATATAGGTCCAGCCCTTGCCCACTCCACTCTGTGCTTCCATGATGCTGACCTGGCAGCTCGTGGGGAGACCGGAAACAAACCCAACACAGGCGAGTCAAGGATCATCACCACTAGTCTTTCTGTTCTAGACCTCTGAATACAAGGGCTTCTTGAGTTTGCCAAGAGGCATTTTCCAGGGAAACCAAAGTGGCCCAGTCCCTACTAGGCATTCACCATCTCTATAGCTGTGACAGCGACAGAGGTCTTCCGGAAAAGCTCCAGGATAGATTTCTTAGGTAGCTTCATGGTGGTACACCCAAAACCACTCAGCCCCCAGCTGGTGAATGGGAGCCTTTCCTGGCACTGAGTCCACTTGGGGGCCCCTGGCTCCCAGTAGTAAACAGTATTGTAGTATTCCTCGTCATTTTCCCCCTCCAGGCTATTGTATAGGTACGTGTTCTCTCCACCCAGTACGTAAATGCGGTGCTTCCAGCGGACCACGCCGGCTCCCGCCAGCTCTATGGGCAGCCTGGGGATGGTAACGCTCTTGTCCACCCTGCCGTCCTCGCCCAGGAATAGACACCGCCGGGAGCAGCGCAAGTTGCTGGCATCCGGCCACCGCTCCGCGTGATGCCTTGACCGGCTCCGGAAGTAGCCCCCAACCACGTAAATGCCATTGTTCATGGCCACGGCCCCAGACCAGTAGCATTCGTTGTCCAGAAACACTTGGCTCCACACATCGGCCAGGACGTGGTAGATGAGGACCTTCCGGGAGGCGTACCACGAGCCCACGGAATCGGTGACGCCTCCCACCAGGTAGAGCTTGCCCTTAAGGGCGGCCGAGGCGAAATGGCTGAGGGCCAAGGGCATGCGGGCGATGGGGGACCAGGACTTATCGGCCAGGTCGAAGCACTCGCCGGTGCTGAGGTAGTCCTCGTATTTGCACCAGCCTCCCACGGCGAAAAGCCGCTGGTTGCAAGCCAAGAAGCCATGGGAGGCACGGGCCACGGACATGGAAGGGAGCTCGGTCCAGCGGCCCCTCAAGGGGCTGTATTCGTGCAACGTATTGGAGTAGGTGTCATCCGTGTGAACCCCGCCAGTGACATAGAGCTTGTCTCCCACTGCCACACACCGCGCACAGTAGAGGCATTTCAGGAGGGGCAGCTTCCCCCACGTTTCCGCCTGGGGGTCGTAATAGCCCACCTGGAAGTCCTTGGTTTTCAGCTCGGGGCCCTCCATGTTGAAAAGATCCACGCACACAATGGAGGTGACGTACATCCCCCGCCTCAGCCCACGGCTCTCCCGCAGCCTCTCCTGGCGGTTGAGGCGCTTCCAGCGCAGGCGGAGCTCCCGGTAGCGGGTCACGTCCGCCTGGACCTCTCTCAGCTCCTCCTCGGTCAGGAGCGGCAAGCGGACGTGGCTGAGGAGTTGCCCCAGGAAAGGGAGGCGGACGGCGCTTTGGGCCGTGACCCAGCGCCACACCGCCCGGTAGACGATGAGCTCGGATGAGATGGCCAGGCTGTCCAAGGAGATGATGTTGGCCAAGGTGCTCGGGTTCAAGTCCAGGAAGGTCTTGTCCTCCTGGGAGAGGCGTTTGAAGTGCACATTGACCAGATTCTTGGCTTCCTGCAGGAGAGTGGGGTCTCCGTGCGCATAGCCCAGCTCGTAAAGGCTCAGGCAGTTCTCAGGGGAAAGGTGTTCCAAGAGGAACCTGCAGGAGGGGAAAGAGGAAATGAATGCCCATTGACTACCAAAGGTCAACCCCAACAAGGTCCCACCTGAGGGCATGAGGCTGCCCTTGATTCCCTGGACTCCACGTAGGGTGGGGTTGATCTGTGAGACCTGTGATACCCCACTCCACGTGGGGTGGGGTTGATCTATGAGACCCACTGGCCGGAACGTCTGGTGTCCCCAAACAAGCAGATAGAACCACAGAATCATAGAATGATTGAGTTGGAAGGAACCTACAAGGCTCTCAGTTCTCTTCTTTCTTTCTCAGTCATCCAGGCCACACAACCACAAGGTTGAGTTATAGGGAGCCAGCTTAATATCAGGAAAAATGTCTTAACTGTGTGAGTAGTATGACAATGGGCCCAATGGCATCAGGAGGCGGTGAACGCTCCAATGCTGGAGGCCTTCAAGATACAAGTGGGCAACCACCTGAGAGATCTGCTTCAATGCGGGTTCCTACCTTGACCAGGGGTTTGAACCCGATGGCTTTGTTGGCCCCTTCCAACTTCACAAGTATTTTGACATCTGTGCCTGGTTTTCCAGTTGCACAGCTATGGATGGGAAAGTGCTGCAGAGGGTCATAACTATAGACCAGAAGACCATGGGGTCACCCTCTCCCATCTCTGGAAGAACTACATAGCTCCCGTTGACTTAAAAAGGCAAACAATATTTTACTGGATTCATCTCACCCTGGACATTTTCTGTTTGTATGGCTGCCTTTGGGTGGGAGATACAGAACAATAAAAACAAGATTAAAGAACAATTTTTATCCAAGAGCCATAACGATCTTAAATGCTGTACATAAGAACATAAGAAGAGCCATGCTGGATCAGGCCAAAGGCCCATCTAGTCCAGCTTCCTGTATCTCACAGTGGCCCCAACAGATGCCTCTGGGAGCGCACGAGACTAGATCTCTGTCTCCTGACACCACTCCCCTGCATCTCGCCCTCAAATTACCCTGGTTTTAAGCCTGGAGATGACACATCTCCATCATGGTTTGTAAGTTGTGATGGACTTTTCCTTCAGGAATCTGTGCAATCCCCCTTTGAAAGCATCCAGGCCAGATGCCATCTCCACCTCCTGTGGCAGGAAGTTCCACAGACTAACAACACGCTCGGTTTAAAAAAATCTGTTGACTGTTCTCACTCTCCCATATGAATGTTTTAATCTTTTTTTACCTTTTGAAGGTATTTCTTTTTTAAAAAAAATTAGATTCTACACCTGGGATAGCGTTCAATTTCATTGTACTATGTACAAGGCCAATAAAGTATCTATCGTATCCTGATTTCAACCCTCTGCTCAAGGCAGATGCCTTTGGGTGGCCTCCTGGATTGCTTCTGAGCAACAGAAGGCAAGATGCAGCTCAAGCTTCCCAGCCAACTGGATTTTTCCTGGTGGAAAAATTCCATCCCAGGTGACAAACCATGATGAGATGTGTCATCTCCAGGCTTAAAACCAGGGTCCTTCAACGACCAGATGCAGGGGAGTGGTATCAGGAGACAGAGATCTAGTCCCGTGCACTCCTGGATGTATCTGGCGGGGCCACTGGGAGACACAGGAAGCTGGACTAGATGGGCCT
This sequence comes from Phrynocephalus versicolor, assembly GCA_023846285.1. Classification (NCBI taxonomy): domain Eukaryota; kingdom Metazoa; phylum Chordata; class Lepidosauria; order Squamata; family Agamidae; genus Phrynocephalus; species Phrynocephalus versicolor. The sequence continues at coordinate 2,578,245 of JAHTLZ010003423.1, read as the reverse complement.
TTGGTCTGATCCAGCAGGGCTCTTCTTATGTTCTTATGTTCTCTACCCAAAGGTGCTGCTGCATTGTGGGTGGTTATTTAGAAGTTACCTGGAGCAGCTCTCTAACAGAGGGAGGATCTGGAACCTGCTGGCTGCCACAAACAGGTCTTGGGCAGTGCCCGGCACCAGTGCGATCTGCTCTGTGTAGCAATAGTTCAGCACCATTTGGATCACGGAAGGGTCAATGTCGGGCAAAAGAACCTCACCGTCCTGAGACTCCCGGAAAGGGTTGGAGAACATGGCTCGGAAGTAGGGGTTGATGGCCGCCAAGAGCATCCTGGAACACAGAGGAAGATCGAGTCCATTCAGACCTCTGAGTTCCAAGCTGAACATAGACTTCAGTTCAAATGGCGTGGATCCATCCATGTGAATCGCATGAGAGAGGATTTCTCGCCGGGTACTTGGCTCTACGGATTTACTGTACCAGGGGCCAAACCTTGGAAACTAGCTTCAGAAGTAGATTCCCCAAGAGGACTTTTAGAAAGGAGAAATGGTAATTATTTGGGTCTTTTGGATGGCTTGCCTAGGCAGACATCCAAGACTGCACCCTAGCCCTGGCCAAAAAATGAGGAAGTATCAAACACTATGCAGTTTAAGGTCGCAGCCAGCTCTCGTGGCCAGTTCTGGTAAATACCGCAATACATTTTGTTTGGCCAGGAGAGACTTTTCTGGGATGGTATGGCTGTCGGTCTATCTAACACTAACCCATTGTTCCTTCCAACTTCTGAATTTAAAGAGAGCCCCATCTCTCTGCTGAGCGCTTTCTTTTCTTTTATCTCTTGGGATCAGTCAATTTGTTTGGAAGTTTGCTGTTGATCTGTTTACTACCGTAAGGAATGATCTTCCCTTTTCCTCCTACAAATGTCTCAGAATGAGTTATTGGGACTAGAGATGGGCACGAATTAAAAAAAATGGCATTTCGTTTGTCGTTTGGAGGGTCCGTTTTGGTTCGTTTTCGTTTTTCGTGATTTTTTGCAAAAAAATCATTTTCGTTTTCATTCATGTCATTACTATTTTGTTACCATTTATTTCATTTTTTGTGATTTTTTTAAGGATTTTAAGCAATTTACTCATACTGCAGTAACGGAAATGAAACGCACGACAAAATTTCCGGTGTTTCTGTTCGTTTCGTTTCATTTTAGAGACAAAATTCATTTGTCGTTTCGTTACATAATGAAACAAAAAAATGAAAACGGAAATGAAAAATTGTTCGTTTCGTGCCCATCTCTAATTGGGACTGTAAGTGCCAGTTAGTGAGAAAAGGGTGGACTATCTGAGGGACATGGAACAATTCTCTCTGGATCTCTGTATTTCTACTACAAAATAAAAAAAGAATTTTAGAAGTAAAATCATCATCATCATCATCATCATCATCATCATCATCATCATCATCATCATCATCATCATCATCATCATCATCATCA
>JAHTLZ010003423.1:2534473-2566973 GCA_023846285.1 Phrynocephalus versicolor | reverse complement strand
TACTGGAGTGGTTTGCCAGTTCCTACTCCAGGCGCCTACAGCCCCTGGTATTCCCTGGTGGTCTCCCATCCAAGTACTAGCCAGGGCCAACCCTGCTTAGCTTCCAAAATCAGGCGAGATTGGATGTGCTAGGGGCATCTAGACAGATTTTCTCAGAGTTAGCTCTTTTTAAATATTTATTCATAATATTGCTTGGAAACAGGGAAGCTGATGTTTACATACATACGTATACAGAAAAAGGATTGTCCAAGCCAACGCCTGGGCTCAGAATTCTCAAATGGCAATTGTCTGCACTCAGTGCCACTGGAGAGTTCTTAGGGTCCTAGTAAATAACAGCATTGACCCTATAGCCAGTTTTCCCTGCCCGGTTCTGGAGAGCGGAGTCCTGTATTCGGTACAGGAACTGTGACGCAGCCAGAGAAATCATAGTTTGGAAAGCAGAACCAGAGGGTGCCTCTCGACATTTCTCAGAGGAATCTGAGTCACGTGCAATTTCCGCCTTGTGGTGGGAAAGTGCTCTGGCGGAGGCCCTCCCTTTGCCAAACACGAGTGGTTCCCTAAAGCTAGGGCCCCCATCTCTTCATTCAAAGCTCTTTCCCAGTGTTGGATGTCAGCACCACCACCCAGTGGGGCTGGTGGAGCATCTTCCCTGAAGCCCTAAAGCCCCTATGAAAGTTGGAACTTGGGATTTTCTCTCTGGACTCCTGACTCACCTAATACAGTGGGCCCTTGTATAACAAACAGCTTGTATCACATAAAATTTGTACAACATAAAAATTTCCGGCGATGGGGGAAATTTGCTTAACAGAATCACCTGTGGGGAGAATCCGTACAACATAAAAATGGGATTGCTCTGTTTTCAATGCATTCCTATGGGAATTTGTAAAAAGGAAAAATTGCTTAACAGAATTTCATTTGGAACGAATTAATTCCTTTATACAAGGTACCACTGTACTCTAAAAAATTCCCATGCGAAATTGCAGGGATCGGAGGAAGGAGCCGAGAGGCAGATGCAGGATGAATGGACACCATTGGAGTCAGACTAGGGACTGGCCATCTTACTAGGACAAGGCAGTGCTCTATGATCTTGCATTGCTTGTTTGCGACAAACACCAAGGCACCTCACACCATGCCTCTCTGTGTGCAGGTTCAATCCCCTGGAAGGGTTCGCGTGTGTTAATGAACAGCAGATGCCAGCCCTCAAAGCCTGCCTGGACTACAAGGTTCAGTTCACCTGTCCGAAGTCATTCTGTTGAGGTACGTCAGAGAAGCTGATGGGTGGGTGGGGGGCATAGGATGAACGGTGGAGGGCTTTAACTCAAAGGCACAGCCTGGGTTTTGGCACTCCCAAGGTCTCAGGTCCCTCTGCCCAGGTCGAAATGTAGGACTCAGCTTTCAAGAATCAGAACTCGGTTCGCTGCTCAGTTTTCCACCCAAATCCTTGCCCATGGTCTCTTCGAAAGGAAGCTGTAGACCCGTTTTGGCGAACCTATGGCACGGGTGCCAAAGGTGGCACTCAGAGCCGTTTCTGTGGGCACCCGACATCACCCCTTCACAGCCACCTGTATGCAGGTTAAATGGCTGTATAGGCACTTTGCCAATAATTAGTGGGTTTTGAATCGCAGTTTGGGCACTCAGTCTCTAAAAGGAGTCTCCTTCTTTGGAGGTTTTTAAGCAGAGGCTGGATGGCCATCTGTCAAAAATATTGTGATGGGGTTCCTGCATGGCAGGGGGTTGGACTAGATGGCCCTTGAGGTCTCTTCCAACTCTAGGATTCTATGATTCTATGATCACTGCTGTAGACCATGGACAGCTCCATTGCAACTTACCGGTCTATCCAACACAGTGGGCAGTCCAAAACCTTTTACTCCCAGCGTCCCTCAAGGCAGCAGTGTTAGACCTCCCTACCGTGGCCAATCTGCCGCATCGAACGCCACATCGTCCACCCGCTGATGCTCTTAGTTCAGGGGTTCCTGTGACTTTTTCCTCCCTGTGAAGGGTGGGCCTGCTTCCCTTTGGCGAGAAGCAGCTTAAACTTATCACCAGCGTCTGCCTTCTTGGCCTTGGGAACTACCCGCCACTGGAATGCAGGGTGGTACTCAGGGCACCCAAATCTCGACGCGGATTTGCTGGCGGGTGTGAGCTTTGTTCGCCCCTCCCCTTTTGGGTGTTGTTTGTCTTAGAAGCACACATTTTATTTTTGCTCTTTTGGGGTGCCAGTGGAGGGGGGGGGGATTTCTCCTCATAGGGAAGGTGGCCAAAATGGCTACTTCATGGCCAAAATGCTACCATCTCTCGGGGAACATCTCCTAGTGCTGAAAAAATGTTCCATATCCTTGATGCACCTCGTTCTTGTCTCAGATATGGTCCTTATTCGGCCAGTGGTTAGACCTGGGCCCGATCCTTCGTCCGCCTATGTGAAATCTGCTTCTCCTGAAATGCATCATGTCTCAAGATCCCGTCAACATTTCCACACCGGGAGGTGAGCAAATCACTTCCAGAAAGCTCAGCTATCGTCCATTTTTGCTTCCTTCCTTTCATCTTTTGCCAACACCCCTGATTTCTTAAGCTGAAGTTCCCATGGCCTCTCACTCTGTCAAAGTCTTGCAATAAAAATTGAACGAACTTACATTGTGTTTCTTCTCTTCCTGAAAGGGTGGGGTGGGAGGGCTGTTGTAGTTTTCAGTTTCTGACAATCCCCCACTACAGTACCCAACCAGAATGCAGAGACTCACAAGGAAGACTAGCTGCAAGTTCCCCAGAGTAACTTGATTTTTCTTGAATGTGATTAACCTTTTTTTTAAAAAAAAAATACAGTCCATTTATTTTCCAGGGTGGCTTATATTTTGTAAATCAATGACCCGAGTGTCAACGTGTTTGTTTTTGTAAAAATAACAGCAACAATCTGTGCAGCAAGCAAACAATAAACAAAACAAAACAAGCCCACAAAAGGAAATGGCAACAATGATACAGAAAATAATAATCAACTGTTAACTCTGGAGCAATTTAAGAGGGCTCAAGCGTTAATCCACAACCGGTTTATTACATTATAACCACCTCAGATCCGGGTGGGGTGATCTTTAGATTTGAAAATCATTTTGCAAATCCGAGTTTGCAGATCTGTGAGTTTCCCGTGTGTATGAGGCTTTTAAAAGACAAGCTGATTTGCCTGTTCGATTTTATCCTTTTGTACCGATAAGGGGGCGTTAGAGAGATACCACTTACTACTTGAACGCATATTTCTACCAGAGACCCGGGGAATTCAATGAGTTATTTTAAACCGTCTTTCTCTGCCTATGCTCAGAGGCATTCCTCGAGTCCCCGGAGGAGAAAGCGGCGCGGGGGGGGCGCTTTTCTCTCTGTCCATGCCCAGAGGAACGCTTGCCGGCCTTGGCTAAGGAGGGATTTCCTGTCCCGCTGATGGAAAGGCTTCGTTTTCTCACTCAGCCTCTGCCGGAGTTTGACAGCAAACCCTCCTCCCTCGCTTCTCCTCCCACTTTTGAGACCGCCCCATCGGGCTCGCCCGGACGCCGGGCTTGGCTCCGGAGTCACTCCGGTTTCCTCGCGCGGCGCGTCAAGATGTGCCGGACGGAGCGCCTCCTCCTGTGCTGGGCGCTGCAGCTGGGCGCCTTGCAGGTGAGTGGCCGCCCCTCAACGCCCCCCACCCCACGCGCGTGTTTTGGCTTAAGAAAAGTTCCTTTTTCAGCTCCCACGATCCTCCCCCGCGGCGAAACTTTCCCCAGACTTCCCCCAAAACACCCAGAGCACAGAGAGAAAAATATTAATAAGCAAGGAATTAATAAGCAAGCAATTTCTAGCAAGCATGTGCTTCCTATTCAGAAGTAATTTTTTAATAAAATGAAGTCAATGGGGTAAATGCCCATTTTTGCAAACAGATATGAAGTGAAATGAGGAAGCTCTAATCCAGTGGTTCTCAACCTGTGAGTCCCTGGATGTTCCTGGACTGCAACTCCCAGGAGTCTTCATCACTAGCTGAGCTGGCCAGGATTTCTGGGAGTTGCAGTCCAGGAACATCTGGGGACCCACCAGTGGAGAACCACTGCGAGTCTAACCAATCCTTGAATTGAATTAGGATTCTCTGAAAAATCAGTTCTTTGGAGATTAAGAAAGCATATAATTAAAAACTCACTTCTGTACATTTCTAGTGATCCATTTCTAGGGGCAGGTCCTTTCCCTTTCTCAAATACATATACCAAAATAAATTCTGTATTTCTTTAAAGGATGGATTTAATGATTATTTAGGACTATTTTTGATCTGGCCTGGTTTTGTGCCGGGATTGTTCCTGCATTCCCTGGCTAGGAGGTGCAACTGCAAGTTCCCTGAACTCCTTGCCCTCTAAAGATGCCAGCCATGGAGTCTGGCGAAATGTCAGGAAGGAAAACTTCCAGAACATGGCCAAACAGGTCAAATAACTCACATCAACTATTTCCCCAAACTTTTCCCTTCCATTCAGAACTCACCAAACTTCTGGCACTCTGTAAGAATCACACCTTCCCTAAGAAATATCCCCCCCCCACTTTTAAAGAGTTTGTAAAAGCCAGAATCCAAATTTATGACTTTTTTTTTAAAAAAAGGAACCTCTTCCAAATTCTTATTTGCCTAATTCCATTTTTAAAAAGTGACAACAATTTCGCCGTCCAGAGAAAGCTTGACTATCTCTGCCTGTGTAAAAATGTCGACAGCAGTTGGGTTGTTTGTTGATTCTTGCTTGTTTGCATGTTGTTTTCTTGTTTGTTTTCTTGTCCTTGGGAGAGAATTGATTTTGGTGTTTTCTTTTTCAAATGGGGGGGGGACCAAGGAGGTGTCAGTTTTTAAGATTTTGAGATTCGATCAGACTCGGGAGTGATTCCCCAAGCAGGCTTGCTGGTCGAAAAAAAAAAAATGAATTGTGTTGTTTCTGAAGCGGCCAAAGAAAAATTAAATCACAATTTTCAGGATTTTAAGGTTGGGTCAGGAGTGAGTTCCCCTAGCAGTTCTTGACCCCAAAAGACTTTCCCCGTTGGTCTCAGCATCTGGCACTCAAAGGTATACTGCACTGGGACATGGAGGTTCTCTGGAGGCTTTCCTCTTAAACCCCGCACCATAGGAGCGAGGGCTTGGAGATCCGTGTGATGTACGTAAGTGTTGCGTTCAAAGAACACACACCGTTTTGTGGCACCACAAAGGCCGGACAGGTTTAATTCCACTGTTTGTGTCCACTCTCTCCTATGGACTGGGTGCTGCCTCCATTGACCGATTCTTATGCACACGCTTCGATCGGTGTGTTTGCTAAGCAGTGGTCAATATCAGACAGTATTTGGGGAGGTGACCTGGACAAGAATTCTCTAGTAATTGTACTGTGAGAAAAGGCCTTTATCTCTATTTGAGCCACAGAAGGTTGAATCAAACTTCTTGATCCATTATTGTTCAACTGTTTCTTTATGAGGTCGGGTTCTTTCCTAAGTGTTTGGGTGATCCTTTTCACTCCGTTTGGGGGACCAAACAGATAGCTACGCATCCTGAACCTCTAATGATAATAATTGTGTGACGTTGAGTCTTGTTTGGAATTAGCTCATCTTTCCTTGGGTCCTTCTCAATACTGTTGCATCCTACTGAACCCTGCCCTATTTAACCTTCTTGTTTTCTAATGTGCTTTCCACCGCCCTTTCAGGGGTCTGTCCGTTAGTCCTTGTTTGGTTGAGAGAAACCCTTCTTTTCACCTTTCTCATCTCTCTCTTTCTCTCTCTCTCTCTCTCGCTCAGACACACACAAAACACACTCCCTCTGATGCATTTCTCGTTCTACTCCTCCCATACTTCTTTTTGTCATCCTCTGGTGCTACAGACCTGGAACTGGTCCATCCTCTAATTTGTGTTTCCACATGTCTGATACAGAATAATGTCCTAACGGGCCCGTTTACCAACATTGTGGTAAGCTCTGCACCTTCTAGGACTGTCTCCTGAACCATAGGGCTGGATTCAGAGGTGGTCCCCTATTTCTGGTCACACCCCACCTGGAGTACTGTGTCCAGTTCTGTGCGCCTCAGTTTAAAAAGGATGTTGACAACTTTGAGCGGGTGCAGAGGAGGGCTACCAGGATGGTTGAGGGTCTGGAGGAAATGTCTTATGAGGAACGGCTTAGGAAACTGGGAATGTTTAGCCTTTCAAAAAGAAGGACTGAGAGGGGGTATGATAGCTATGTTTAAATATTTGAAAGGATGTCATATTGAAGAGGGAACAGGTTTGTTTTCCATGGCTTCAGAGACTAGGACTCGGGGCAATGGTTTCAAACTGCAGGAAAAGAGATTCCATTTGAACATTAGGAAGAATTTCATTGTGGTTAGAGCTGTTCGGCAGTGGAAGAAGCTGCCACAAAGGGTGGTAGAGTCTCCTTCTTTGGAGGTCTTTAAGCAGAAGCTGGATGGCCATCTGTCGGAAAAATTGTGATGGGGTTCCTGCACGGCAGGGGGTTGGACTAAATGGCCCTTGAAGTCTCTTCCAACTCTATGATTCCATGATTCTATGATTCTATGATTCCTTTCTTCTGGGGGTATTCTGGGACTCCGTTGCTTGCCCCTGGCTTTGCAGCTGGGAATTCCAACTCTGTGGACTATTGGGGCAGCTGAATGCTTTACGAGACCACTAGCATCTCCCAAACAGGCCAGCTTGGGAGTCCTGCAGGTCTCATCATCAGATTGGGCACTTGGGATGCAGAGGGAACAGCTGGATAGTTCAAAGTGTTAGGTCTCCAGCTTCAGAGCAAAAGGATGGGAGTTCAGTTCTCCACTGGGTCACCTAGACTGGGATCTGAACTTGATCCCTTCCAGCTCTACAGTTCTATGATGTTGTTGTTGTTGTTGATGATGATGATGATGATGATGAAAAGTCCCAGGGCTTGTTCCTTAAGCATCTCAGCTTCTTTGTTCTTCCCAAGTACAACAACCTTGCTGTACTTGAAAGCCTGCCTGTTTGTGAGATTGTAAGGATCTAGTAAAGTGGGGTGTGGTGGCTCAGCGGACTAAGGCTCTGAAAACTGTCGGCTGCAAAGTCAGCAGATTGGCAGTTCGAATCCCGGGTGCCCCGCAGTGGAGTGAGCTCCCACTGATCACCCCAGCTCCTGCCAACCGAGAAGTTCGAAAGCACGTAAATGCAAGTAGATAAATAGATACCACCATAAAAAGCGGGAAGGTAAAACAGTGTTTCCTTGCAGCCATGCCGGCCACGTGGCCATGGGCTTGCACAACACTTGCTCTTCAGCTTGAATATGGAGGTGAGCACCGCACCTAGAGTTGGACACGACTAGGACACATGTGGGGGAGCAACCTTTACCTTTTTACTACTAAAGAAATCTCCTACTTTGAGTACAATGTGTAGAATGGTTTGAGGTGTGTGTTGGGAATGGTCACACATCCTTAATAAGCCTATTCAGGCTACTGTCCACCTAATGAGCTGATTCAGACCACGGTGATGTGAAACCGAGGTGAACTATAAATTGGAGGCCTCATTCCGAACTTTCCTCAGACTGTCAAAGTTGCTCAGACGAGCTGGAAAACATTTCCATCTCACATGAAAAGAAGCCCAGTTGTCATGACTGAACTTCCAGCTAACTAAATCCGCTACCTCACTTCAAACAGCAACCACTTTTTGTTTTGAATCTCCTTCTGTCCTCCCATGGTCACGTGGTTGCTGAAGCGATTCAGCATTCTGCACTTGGCGTTTCCTCTTGAACCGGTTTCCCTGTCTGCACTTTGCTAAACCACTTTTTATTCTGATTTTGTCCATCAATTTCCCATCATCTGCTTCTATTTTGGAAATATTTTTTTTTTTGGGGGGGTTAACGTCATGCTGTTGTTCTTCCATTCTAAGTAATGTAGCTAATTTTCCGCTTTTCTAAAGGCAGGATAAGGCATACAGAGGGGAAACCCCAGAAAAACAAATGGTGCATGGTGTCCGCAGTTTCAGCTAAATTGCTTCAAAAAGTGGTCTAGAAATCGGTTTAAAAAAACACCATGCCCAATGGCCGTCGCAAGCAAAAACGACACAGCGGTCAAAAAGGGGCGTGGCCAAGGGGCTCCACAGAAAAAGCGATTGGAAGTGTGGTAGGTGATTTTTAAGGTGATTTGACTTTAAGCAAAAAGGCAGTTCAAAACCTAAGTGCGGTAGGGCAAGAGTGTTGGTGTGGTGACATTTCTTCTCCCAGACTGGCTCCACAGCCGGAGACCTTTAACCCCAGCTCCCCCCAGCCAGCTGACGCAAATACTGACAGAAGCAACATCTAGCCGTGAGGAGGGACCTGATGAGGTCTGTTCTTGCAAAGGCCCATGGCTTCTCCGCCCCCACACTCTCAGTTTGCACAGAGGTGGTGGAATCTTGGCGAGAGACCAGTTACAGGAAGCATGAGTCAAACCCATGTGTGCGCTCGCACGTTTACTGTCTTTCAGCGTGTGTGTGTTGTGTAAAAGCACAAAGCCGAAGGCACCCGAGGGTGAGTCACTCGCTGCTGATGTCAGCCACTTGGCCATCCTTTTTTGAGTCGGGCAGGCATGTCCAAACTTTGGCCCTCCAGATGTTTTGGACCACAACTCCCACAGTCCTTTGCCATTGGGAATACAGGCTTGGAATTCTGGGAGCTGTGGTCCAAAACATCAGGAGGGCTGAAGTTTGGATATGCCTGGAGTAAGGGATCAATCAGACCGTGGCTGTCGGACAGATTACAGGGCTTGCAAGCAACCCAATGATGCTGGTTGTGAGAAATCCTGTTGCAAAGCTCTGAACGTGGAACAGTGATGAAGTCAGCAAAAGTGGCCAGTGGTTGCAATTAGAGATGGGCACGACTTAGCGGTATTTTCGTTTTCGTTTTTTCGTTTTCGTTACGTAACGAAACGAAAACGAAAAACGGTTCAAAATGGACCGAAAACGGAAACGAAACGACTAATTTTGAGCCAATTTTCGTTTTTCGTTACTGGAAAAACACATAATGGAGCTAAATGGGGAGAAACGAAAAAAATTTCATTTTCGTTTTCGTTTTTCGTTTTCGTTACGTAATGAAACGAAAACGAAAAATGTTGAAATTAGCTCACGAAAACGGAAACGAAACGAAACGGACCCCAGCCGAAAACGAAAACGAAAACGAAAAATTTTTTCTGAGTCGTGCCCATCTCTAGTTGCAATTAAAGGCTTCCCCTGGACGATTTCTCGGTGCTGTTGATTTGAGTCTTATTGTTTTCTGCCCCTGAAATTGTCCTGAAATTGGTGGCTCTTGCCGCTGCTCTTCCTGTTGCATAAATGGAGTTGTGTAACAGGATTGTGGCCATTATTTGAGGGGAACTGGTCTCGTCCACACATTGACCATCTCCACCCAGCTAGAGTGAAGTTCTCCACAAAATGGCCGGCCAGATCCACCAGTGATGAAGCCAGGAAATGACGTTAGGCATAAAAACCTCTAATTCTGTTGTGTCGTTGCATGGCATCGACTCAGCAACTCTATAAATGAACGGAAGGACCCGGGTTCAAATACCTAGTCGGCCATGGAGATTGAGATAGGGTAAGCAATGGCAAGTCACTTAGATGACAGCGCCTAAGAGGTGACCTGATTGAAGTTTATAAAATCATACACAGTATGGACAAAGTAGATAAGGAAAAAAAACTGTTTTCCGTATCGCACAACACCAGAACTAAGGGACGCTCCATGAACCTTTTTGGTGCTAGATCTCAAACAAGTAAGAGAAAGTCCTTTTTCACCCAGAGGATCACTGGTCTCCGGAACTCCCTGCCAGAAGAAGTGGTGACCGCTGTCAGCATTGGCAGCTTTAAGAAAGGATTGGACAAGTTCATGGAGAACAAGGGTCTCCATGGCTATCATGATGGATGCCTAAGGACAACCTCCGGGTTGGAGAGAGAGGCAGGAGATCTCTCAATGCCATTTGCAGGGAATCGTAAGTAGGGGAAGACATCTGCTTGGGAATACCTTGAATCAAATGGTGAGCCACTGTGTGAGACAGAATGCTGGACTGGATGGGCTGTGGCCTGTCCCAGCAAGGCTGTTTTTACGACGCCCCCCTGTCCTTTACCAGCTCATGCTTTGTGTGCTTGACTCATTACCATCACCCCCACCTCCGCTGTTCAGTAAGATCCCCCCTAACATTGCGAGGCCTTTCAGATCCATGTGCGTTTTGACCTTGAGAAAAAGGGGGGCTGGGTTTTTATGTGGTTAGACCACCGTATGGGGGTTTCCCCCTCCCAATGAAAGCAGGTGTGCGAAAGGTGCCAAATGTACCTTAGTGCCTTGGTGTCGTTGTTCCTGCCTAAGAGCGTGGTTTCCAAAACGAGTCACAAGCTTTGCCCTGGGCGCCTACCTCACCCTCTTGGTGACCATCCCTCAGAGTTGGCCTGGTTGGTGGATATCCCTCTAGCTTTCCAGCAAATAAATAAATAAATAAATAAATAAATAAATAAATAAATAAAAGTGCTGCTTGCACGTTCCCTTGGCTGAGGTGGCCGTGCACAGCTATCTTACAAAAAAAAATCTCTTGTTTTCCACAGTCAGGCCCTCATGTAATGAAGTGGGACGCTACTTCGTCATGGTGGCTTTCTCACATCCCCGAAGTGTTAGTTCTCTCTCTGCCCCCCCTTCCTTTTTTCCCCTCCCTGCTTCGGCAGGTGGCCTTTCCACCAGCTGTCGTCAAAATATCAAGTGGGAGGACCCTCTCGCATGCAGACCCGCAGCTTTCTTCTTGAAATGTGTGGTGCTCACTTGGTGGGGGTTGTGTGACATTTGCGGGTTCGCTTCCTCCCTCAGGCTTTGACTTTAGGCTATAGGTATGTGGCCTGTCAGGCCCCCCTTTTCCCCCCCTCACATCATTATCATGATTAGAGATGGGCACGAACCAGAAAACCCATGGTTCGGGTTCGTCTGGTTCGGGCCCACCCTTGGTTTGGTTCGGATCGGGTTCGTACGAATTTTTTAAAAAATGGTACGAACCTGAACCGATTTGAACCATTCAGGTTCTTACCGGCGGCGGCTGGGCTCTGTCATCGCTGTGGGGAAGACCCCTTTAAAGAGACCCCTGTTCCCACCTCTGCATGCGGAAGCAAGAAGAGGGGTCTCTTCAGACAGTTCTTCCCTGCGGTGGATGACAGCGCCCGGCACACTGTCATCGCCCGTGGGGGAGATCCCTTTAGAGAGACATCCGTTCTCGCCTTCGTGTGTGGAGCCGAGAACGGGCCCTCTCTAGACCGCCCGTGGTGTGGAGAGGGTTACAGGTTTTAGATTTTGGGGCATTGAGTTACATACAGGAGGATCTGTCCTGGAGTGTCAACACAAGGGGGCTTGCAAAGAAGGCTCAGCAGAGACTATTTTTCTCGAGAACTTTAAGGAAAAACCATCTTCCACAAAAGCTGCTGCTGGCCTTCTATCATTGTGCAATTGAGAGTGTGCTTACTTACGGGTTATGTGTGCGGTATCGAAGTTGTATCCACCGGGATAAGACAGTGTTGCACAGAATCATAAGAATTGCAGAGAGTATTGTGGGCTGTTCACTCCCCACCCTAGAACAAATTTATACTACCAGGTGCCACTGTAAAGCATTAGATATATTAAGAGATCCATCACATCCTGGTCATCGCCTCTTCGAGTTGCTGCCATCGGGACGGAGATATAGAGTACTGAGGGCAAGAACAAACCGTCTCAAAAATAGCTTCTTTTCTAGAGCAATATTGGCCTTCAACGGAAATTATGGACTTTGAAGTCAGCTTATTTTATATGTTATATTTTAGTCATTTTATATGTCATATTATTATGTGCTGTACCTGTTTTTAAATCTATGTGAAATGTTTTAAATGAGTTGAATATAGCAACCACAAAATTTCGTTGTTCCTGCAAGGGGGCAATGACAATAAAGATTCCTATTCCTATTCCTATTCCTATTCCTTCCCCGCGGGCAGATTCCTTCAGAGAGAGCTCCGACCTCAGACCCGAGAACGGGGCTCTCTCTAGACAGTTTTCCCTGTGGGTGATGACAGCGTGCGGCCACTGTCATCGGCCGCATAATGAAACTAACCCAACCGAACCAATTTTTTTCGGTTCGGTTCGGTTTGTTCTAAAATCACTCTGGTGTTCGTTATTCGTTTCATTACCCAACGAAATGAATACCGAATCACAAAACGAACTAAAAGTTCATGTTGTGCCCATCTCTAATCATGATCATAAGATTTCTCTTCACATTATTATAGTTGCTTTATTCTTAGCTCTTGTTCATTCCAACCCCTAGGTTTGGACTTTGAGTCACCCAGATGTTCTTGGACTGCGACTCCCAGAAACCCTGGCTGGCAAGGCTGGCAGTGAAGGCTTCTGGGAGCTGTAGTCCAAGAACATCTGGGTTACTTAACCACTGGCTTAGGCTTTTTTTTAATATATCAAGAAACAGCTGAATGAGGAGTTTCCAAGTTCTATGAGTTTTTTTTCACCTCCGGTGAGGTTAGGAAAGAAGTAGGTTTTCCTTCTTTACGTTACTGAACTTTGTTGAGAATGCTCCCCACATCTTTTTTATTTCTGGCCTTTCGTGAAGCCATGTACTTGTACACACGCTCAACCCAAGCGACGGGATATCGAATCAAAGAGACAGAAGCTAACTTGAAGTCTTTCTGATTTTTAAAAGTCCAGGCAACAAGCCAGCAGCTCCCACCATTTCCGTGTGTGCGAACATATTTTCTTTGCATAAAATTGTCCTTGCAAGTGTGAAAATGCTCACCGGCACCAACAGGAAAGGCCTCGGGGCGAAACGCATCCGAAGATTTGCCGTCGCCATTGTTGCCGTCAAGTTGTGGCAGACCTGTTTTATTAATCACCTAATAAATAAAAAAAATTGTTATTTAATTAATGATACAATTATGGAGAGGGGAGAAAGAAATGCACATGGGTGTTTCTTTCGGAAGGGGGTTAAAGGTGACGTGCACGCATAAAAGAAGGATTCACCCAGAGGGGCACCGGAGTAGCTAAAAAGTATAGGTTGCCTGCGGTTCTGGCTCAGATTAAAATCATCCCTCTGGGGGGCAACGAGGATTAAAATTCAACAGTATAACAGAAGACATGCTATGCTTTTCCAACCTGAGTTCCCATGCAATTCTTCAGATCAAACAGTGGCGGTCCAAACTTCAGCCCTCCAGATGTTTTGGACCACAACTTCCCCAGTCATTTGTCATTGGCAATACAGGCTTGGAATTCTGGGAGTTGTGGTCCAAAACATCTGGAGGGGCAAAGTTTGGACACCCCTGTCAAAGAGGAAAGATCTACCTTGATGGGCAGTTTTCGCCAGGATCCACTCCAGAAGCAAACCTGATCTCATCTACCAGAAACTGACTGCCCATGGAACATGTTGTGGACCAGAGTAGAGGATTCTGGGAGTTGTAGTCCAAGAAGATAGCTTCCTCAAGCCCTGGCTCTGCCTGTTCTTGAGAGGCCAAAGATTAGACAGAACAACTGCTCAACAAATCAAGATAAATGTTCCTTGGAGATAACCGCCGATTCGAAGCTTCTGATGTGGTCTATCTTTATCATTTTCATCACGTTTCTTATCCACAAACTTCATGCCTCTTGATTATTGCTGCACAGTAGCGCAGCTATGTTACTGTGCATCACAGAGGAAGTTGACATCCGACAAGTCAGTTCTAAAAACGGGGGCAGCCCAAACAACGTATAATTTTGAAACTGGATTTCAAATTGGCACCAAATTTGGCATGGGTGTACCAGGCAGGCTGTTACTTTACTGAGGTCCAAACTGCAAATATATTGGCTTGAAAACAATTCAGCCGGTAGCCAAACTACACACAAAGGCAGAGAGAAATAATTAGACACTCAGGGTCCTGGTTTGCTCACGTTTCGCAACTGGAAAATGGTTGTTCGTATTTGCAAATGTTGTGGTTTCTCTATTGCTTTCAGTCACGTCCCGGAGGGCAGATTAGAACCCCAAAGGATATTTTTTTTTCTATTTCTTTTTCGAAACCGTCATCAGTGATGCTGCACTTTCATTTGGGGCTGGCTCACGGATGGGCTGTTTGCAGTTCACCTAGAGACACAAAACAACGGACGTGGCCACGACCTTGAAAATGGCCCATAAGCAACGACGGTGACATACCAGGTTCCGCTACAGCTCCATCTAGATCAGCGGTTCTCAACCTGTGGGTCCCCAGATGTTCCTGGACTGCAACTCCCAGAAATCCCTTCTAGCACAGCAAGTGGTGGAGGCTTCTGGGATTTGCAGTCCGGGAACATCTGAGGACCCACAGGTTGAGAACCACTGATCTAGATCAGCACTGTTCCCATGGGTAAGAAGTTGGCAATAGAGATGGGCACAAATAAAAAAAATGGCATTTCGTTTGTTGTTTGTAGTTTGGAGGGTCCGTTTCGGTTCGTTTCCATTTTTCGTGAATTTTTGCAAAAAAACTGTTTTCGTTTTCGTTCGTTTCGTTACCATTTCATTACCATTTATTTCAATTTTTTGTGATTTTTTTTTTTTAGGATTTTAAGCAATTCACTCATATTGCAGTAACGGAAACGAAACGCACGACAAAATTTCCAGTGTTTCTGTTCGTTTCGTTTCATTTTAAAGACAAAATTTGTTTGTCGTTTCGTTAGCTAACGAAACAAAAAAACGGAAACGGAAACGAAAAATTGTTCATTTCGTGCCCATCTCTAGTTGGCAACATTAAGGAGAGAAAGTGAGAGGAAAAAAAGAGGAAAAGGGCAAAGAATCATGGAACTTTAAGGACTGGCATATTGCCATTTGCCAATTTGTAATAATAATCTTAGAATTGAAGAGTTGGAAGGGACCCAATGAATCACCGAGTCTAGCCCCTCTGAACAAGACAAAACAGGGAATCAAACTCCCAAACTCTGGCAGCCAGAGACCCGAGCTGTCCCTTTTTAGCTCCACCCCACTTCCCCTTTCCCAGTCAAATTTTGCCAGCATGCTGAGTCAATTACTTTATCTAGTTCCTTAGATATGAACAAGGAGAGGCCCTCCAAGGCACCAGAAGGAGGTGAAGAATCAAACCTAGGGAGGAAATGCCGTTCTCTCTGTGCTCAAGGAAGGTTGCTGGTGGGTCATACCGGGAGGGGTTGGCTGGCCTCTATCAGCTCAAGCCAGTGGTCTGTCTCTCTCAGGATCAGCTGCGGTGGTTCCGGTCTATGGCTGGGTGTGTCCAGAGATGTGTTGACCTTTGGGGAAGGGTGGCAGGCATTTGTGCAGAGTCAACATGTCCCGATCAACATGGCAAGCGGCGTGTTGAGTTTGGAACGGGTGCCAAAAGAAAGGAACCCGGGTTCCGTAGCCAAACGAGAACACGCCTGAAACTGAACCTGTCCCCAAAGAGGTTGTCCACTCTTGTTTGG
Source organism: Phrynocephalus versicolor (assembly GCA_023846285.1). Taxonomy (NCBI): domain Eukaryota; kingdom Metazoa; phylum Chordata; class Lepidosauria; order Squamata; family Agamidae; genus Phrynocephalus; species Phrynocephalus versicolor. Next base: position 2,551,585 of record JAHTLZ010003423.1, on the reverse strand, counting down.
GCCAAAAGAAGGCGAAAGGCATTGGAACCCATGTCCTAACCGCTATAATTGTCACAGATAATGTGAGTGGTACTTCAACCAGACTTGTGGGCCCCCTACCCTTATTCGGGGAAGTCCTTGATGATTGTACAATGATCGTACGTACGATCATGCAGGTGGAACGGGTCTATCAAGCCATTGGGTCCAACACCCCCCAGCTCAAGGTAGGAAATCAGGTCAAATCAGATCTGAGAGAGGGTTGTTCAACTGTCTCTTAAATACCTCCAGCGTTGGAGCTCTCACTGTCTCCAGAGGTCATGAGTTCCATTGTTGTACCGTTCATGAGTTCCATCGTTGTACTGTTCTAACACCCCAAGATTTAACCTAAATCTGTAGATTGAGTCCATTTTTACATGTCCTGCTCTCGGGGGTGATTGAGAAGAGTTAAGAAGTTTTCCCTAAGATTCAGGATGATAACGGGGTTGAGAGCAAAACAAAACGTTAGCTGTCGTGAGTTTTTTCCGGGCTGTTTGGCCGTGTTCTGGAAGTTTTTTCTTCCTGATGTTTCATCAGACTCTGTGGCCGGCATCTTCAAAGGGCAAGGAGCTCAGGGAACTAGGAGTTGTCGCCGTGCTCTTTGCACAAGGAACAACAAGACATAGATTTGGAAGTATAGAGCCTTGAGGAAGTGGCACGTGAGTGGAAAATATTGCAAGGGGGAAGTGAAAAGTAGGAAGGATTTAATGCTGCTTCCTTGCCCCCACTTTATGCCAAATTAACCTCTCTGCTCACCCCCAGCTGTTTTGGAGTTGTCAAATTGCTTTAATACAATTTAAATTAATCCGCAGAGGAATGGTGTTTCCAGAGGTCAGTACGGAATTGTGCAATCCGTGATCACGAGTTTTACCCCATGTTTGCTGAGGAACTGCCAAGCTTTTGCTTCTTGCCAAATCATACAGAGGAGGGGAAGGCTCTGCTTCTTGACCATCTCAGAGTGCAGGGCACATAATAATGGGCCCAACCTACAGGAAGCCAGATTTTAGCTGCATACCAGGGGGAAAAACTTCTCAACTGTTAGAGGTGTACGACAGTGGAACCCAGTGATCTCAAGAGGTGGCGGATGCTTCAGCACTGGAGGCATGGAAGCGAGGTTTTGACCACCACCTGTCAAATCTACTTCAATTTGAATTCCTGCCTTGTGTTCCAAATTGACTATTCTAGGATTCTGTGATTCGTCCTGCCTCTTCTGCTGTTTTACCCTCCCAACCATCCAGTAAAGTAGTCTAGGCTAGCTCAGGGTAATCCAGGTACTGTTTGGGGTTTTAAATCCAGCTTTTCCCACTGCTGAAGTGGTAAAGGTCAAGGCCAAGCGGGCTAGAGTACTGAAACGGTCGGCTGCAAAGTCGGCACCTTGGCGGTTCGAATCCCAGGTGCCACGCAGTGGAGCGAGATCACGCTGAGAACCCCTGCTCCTGCCGACCTAGCAGTTTGAAAGCATGGCAATGCAAGTTGATAAATAGCTACCGCCGTAACAAACGGGAAAGTAGAACTGTGTGCCATGTGCAGAAATGCGTTTGGACATGCTGCTCATGTGGCCACTGACTTGCACAACACACTGGCTTGGAAACGGAGATGAGCATCGCCTCTAGAGTCGGACATGATTAACACGCATGTGCAGGGAAAACCTTTACTTCTACCTTACCACTGCTGAAGTGGACTTGCCTACAAAAGCTCATATATATATATATAAGATGCCTCCTCATGTTTGTCCTTTTAAAATACACTTTTAATTGTTGTTTTGCTTTCACATCTAAAACTTTTCCCCAAAGTTCTGCTTTAGACATTTTTATCCACCACCCCCCATCGTGCTACTCTCAGCAGCTGCCCCCACGGCATGCAGATTTTTAATTTCAAATTCTTTCTCAGCACAACAGCCAGACCCCCCTGAAGAGTGGGACAAATGCGAGCTATCGCCTGGTCTTTCGTCGCCGCCTTAGATGGAAAGGCGCCCCCATATCCTATTTTGAAGCTGTTGCTAAGAACGAATTTTAAAAATGCCACAATTTTTCTCTTTCTGAAAGGCTAAGACTAAGGAGTCCTTCCCCTCCCTCATATCTAACCCGGAGCACCTCCTTCGAGTCACTGGGTTGTGTTTGTTTGCTTTTATAAATATAAAGTCCGTATGGTGGGTAGACCTCTTTGTTCTTGATGTGTTCCTGTTATTTGGAGAAGTTTCTCCTGATTGTCTCTGTGCCCGAGCTTAGGAGGGGAAGTTGTAGAGGGAAGCTTGTAGACATCTTGGTGTGGGTTTGTTTTTTTTCGTATGGCCACCCCTTTTGCATGCTGCACTGTGCTAATTTTTAAAAAATATTAGTCATAACATTAACAACCAGGAAACGCCCACACTTGAATAACTTCAAAATGCCCCAAAATAACCCTCATTTTCCCCGTTGGAAATAACACCGAGGGTTGGTGTCACTGTTACGCAGTCTCTCTGCCTGCTAGGTTGCTAGCTTTTGGAAGGCTCTCAGGCGGGGGGGGGTACTTGGACTCCCCCATCCATGAGCTTTGACACTGGTCATGCCTCCCCTGGGATGTTGGAGTATCTTGGGACCCATGTCTTGGCCACCACATCCTGAGTCCTAAACCTTGAGTCGGACTCTTAACGTTGCTTGCCCTGCTTCCTTACCCAAGTTTGGAACTCAGGAGAAGGGCCCAAAGACTCAGGACAGCTCTCTTTGGGCATGTACTAGCTCAGGCATGTCCAAAGTCCGGACCAGGGGCCAAATGTGGCCCGTTTTAAAATTTCAAGTGGCCCACAGCCTCTTCTCCCTGCCGACTCATCTTGCCGTGCATCCCCACCATCCGGCCCCTCCCTGTGCCGGCTGGAGACATCAGCTTGCAGTTTTAGGGTTTGCCTACTCTCCCTGCCTCTGTCTGTACCCCCACCCACCCACTCAGCATACCCGCCCTGGCTCCGTTGCTGCCAGTATCCTCCCCACCTGCTTGCCAGGGAGGGCAGCATATACAAGCAGCGGTGTGTCTTGGGTGCGCGCCTGCTAATTCCCGGACTGCGCAACATCCACTTGGCCCTTGGGGCGCCTTGAAACTGGAACGTTGGTGGCTGTTGAAGGTGTGCACGGGCCCGCACCCTTTCTCCGCCCTTCAGGTTGAATGGCCGGCCCCCGCACATTTTCACCTCAACAAATCTGGCCCTCCTTGCAAAAAGTTTGGACACCTCTCTACTAGCCTAACAGCCAACTGGTGCATGCGTGGACAACAGCAGAAGCCTGCCTCCGGGAACAGACATCAAACTGGCTGTCTCTAAAGATGGCGGTGGTGGAGAACTGGGATGAAAGGGTTTGTGCCCATGGCTGGTTGTGAGAATAAATAAAAAAAAATAACACCCCCCTTTTTTTCCCTCTTCTCTTTCTGTCCCCCTCAGGCAGTCTCGCTACCGTATACACCCCAGGTCCCGGAGAGGTGTCAAAACCCTAAAACGGAGCACTATGTGGAAGCCATCAATAAATGTTGCAGCCTCTGTCCTCCAGGTAACCAACTCCTCTAAACCTTAAGGAGTCGCATTGATCCAGTTGCTGGGGCGTGGGGTGGGTGGGGAATGAAGGCAGCAGAGAGGCAGGAGGACCCCATAGGAGATGGACTGACTCAGTGAAGGAAACCACAGCCTTGGCTTTGCAACAGCTGAGTGAGGCTGGCTACAAGGAGCCACAGTGGGCACCTCTGTACTAGGCTAACAGCTAGTACAAAGCTCTCGTGCAGGGCCGGGCGGTGCCGGGGGACCACTGGTTATCTGTTGAGACAAGCATGACCCACTGGTTTGGCAATTCATGCCAGTTTTCATCATGGAGATTCTCTCCCTCTCCCCCCCCCATCATCTCACTCTGAGTAGTTTGTTTTGAAGCTGTCCTAAAATATGACTCAGCCCAGTTTTGTCCTCTCCACCAGACCGAGGGTGTGGCTGTGAACTGAAATTAGCCATTTTCTCTGAGACCACACATTCGCTTTGCCTCGTTTTTACATTAATTTTATTAATACTTTTTTTACATTAATTACATTAAATGCAGTGTAGCCTGCACTACTGTAATTAAAACTGTAAACCTGCCAGAGACCACTTGAAGTGGTATGGGGCGGTATATAAGCAGAACACTTTGCTTTTGCTTTTACTTTCATTTTTTTGCCCCAAAGTGACATAGCGCCCATCTAATGCAGCACTAGCTTTGGCAAATGTCCCAAGCACCGGTTTGGAAACGGCAGGGACTTACTGGAGGAGAACTGACACCCTCCATGCTTGGCGATCAGTCCATCCACACTGAGCAGAAATCAAAGAATCAGGGCAAAATAAACCACCCTCTTGCTGGTTAAACAGAGGAAAGAATTTCCCATTGAAAAACCACAGTTTTTTTCTCCATGTTTAACTGCTTGTCAAGTAATCGCTGGGATTTCATTTGATTTCCTCAGTGCCAAATCTGACAAAAACTGTGGACTATATGGCCAACGTAGTCACCCCCTGATCTTTGGAAACTATCCTGATTTGATCTTGCAGAGAGAGATGTGAATAACCCTGATTGGTGGATCCCGTCTCTCTAATCCCTCTTTCTTTCCAGGATTTGTGCAGTCCTGATTAGCTAATTAAATGGCAGAGGGGGAGAAGGGTAAAAGGGAGCCCCAAGCAAATGTTGGAACTCAGGTAAACCACACGGAACTTGGGAGCGAAAGCAAACAAAACCGCACAAAGGCAACCAGACTCGCGGGCAGGAGGCACAGCTCCAATTGGCTAGTGCCCATGTCAGCTCAGGAACTGGCTGCCTCGTCATTTGGAGCAAGGAGAAGAGGAAGGTAGGCAGCGGAAGCATGAGCAAACACGTGAGACAATAACCATTTGGCCACTACAAGAAAGGAAGGAGAAGTAAAGAAAGTAAATATAGCGACTCATCTACTTTCAGTTGGAGATGAGTGGCTCCTTTGAGGCACCAAGGTGTATGTGGGAAGGCGGCGCAGCAAACAGTGACATTCCTGGCCCAGTTCCATGGATATGTCTCCGCAGCTTAATAGATCCCTCCTCCAAAGTCTAAGCTCCAAGAGGGAGATGGACCCTTGGCTTTCCGGGAAGGCTGGCTGATCTCCCAACTCAGATAGAAGGGCTGTGCTCTTGCTCCTGACTGGGAGATTAGCCGAGGAGATGAGGAAAGGATACAAGCTTGGCCTGGTGGGTGTCTGATTTGAGGCTAAGGAGGCAGGGAATCTGGAAAAAAACGAAGAAGTGCACTGGAAGTGTCAGTGAAAGAAACCCCATGCCAACACGTTGACGTGTTGTAATGCATCGAGACATGCACGGATCCTCCGCTCCAGGCAGGAATCCAAGTCTGGCAGTTCAGACAGAGGCTGCGACCCCACGGTCAGAAAATCCAGATCCAAGTAGAATGCAGATTTTCCCCCGGAACAGTCATGTGATTGAAAACATGGTTCCTGTGTTCCCACGGGTGCCGTTTAGAAGGGCCACATCTTTTGCGTCCCCACGAGCGGGAACCGCAACACCGCAGAACAAAAAGGTTTTGATGCAGAATTTCCGAGTCCCCGTGGACTCAAGTACTGGTTAAAAACCCGCATCGGAACTGAGATGAGCTTTGTACCACCTCGAGAATAGGTACTTGTAAAACTCGCTGGGTCACACTTAAGTGGTCGTGGTCGCATTCCACCCCCTTTAACATCTGCTGGCCATGGGGACACAATTTTATTAATAGCATCTTCAAGGAGTTTGAAGCGGTTTTAGTGGTCATGGGGTAGCAGCCAGAGGGTGGTTCGATTTTCTCTTGGATGCCTCCACAGCACTGGAGTGCTTTGCCACCCTGTGAAGTCACAGCTTCCATTGTCGTGCCACTCTAACAGCAAGGAAGTTTTCCCCCCTAATATTCAGTCAATATTGAGATTCTTCTTAGCGTATGGTGTTCAGAACTGGACCCACGACACTAGAGAAGACCTAACCAGTGCCAAATAGAGGGGAATTACTACCTCGTGGGATTAGTTAATGCATGCTAAAATCACATTTGCCTCTTTTTTGTGTGTGTGTGGCCATGTCACACTATTGTCTCCTGCTTAGCTTTTTAGCTGCAATAGTTCAAACATCCTTCTCGCCCATAGTCTTACTGATACACTGTAGACCAAGAGTGGAATTTCCATTCAAGCATGCATGAGGACGAGGAGCAGGTTTTTATGAATCTATAGGTTCACATAGGCTTTGTGTTTATAACTACAGTAGTTATAACCTTGTAGCTTTAATGTAATGTTGTTTATTAATGCTGCAAGATGTCCCTCAATTCCTTGTTCTCAAATACTTGAACGTGTCTTAATTGTACTGGACTGTATATTATCGCTCGTTACTGTAAGCCCCCTTGGGTCCTTTTCTAAGGATAAAGGTGGGGTAAAATACTCTAAAATGAATGAATGAATGAATGAATGAATGAATGAAAGCATTTCCCTGTCTTGTCACGGTGCACATGGCATTTAAAACCCTGACTGCGATGGCCCAAGAAAGAAGCATTTCTCAGCCTCCTGGCGGCGTGCATTTGCTCTCCTTTGCCATGCAAACTGCTTTTCCTGTCCCAGGAAAACAAATAATTAATTTGGCCAAAGGATGTGGAAATTCGAGCAGCGTACAGAGAAGGAAGCCCAGATCAGGCTCCCTGTGGACGGGAGGCTACGGCGGTCTGTACTCCTTCCTGAAAGCCCTCCAAATGCAAGCAAAGGTCAATGCCTTGTTTTTACCCTCCCCAGTGTGTTGCCGTTGTAGAAAAGTTCAAGAGAACAAATCTGGAAGCAGAGTGAATGGAAACGAGCTTACGTAAACAGAGCAACAGCGAGCCTCTGGCGGTCACTGCCTGCAAGCATGCCCATCAAAGTGTGTGTCCATCTTAATAACGCAAGAAGTTGCCTTATACACAATCACGACCATAGGAAAGCAGCGTAATACCCACAGATTATGACGTTTGATGTCTTTTAGGCTGATGGTTAGAGCTCTTCCAGCCGTTAATTAAGGCTTAGGAAAGTTACTTGCAACTTTCAGAATAGGGAGGCAAAATATTTACAACAGGGAACAAAGTTGTCTAGAGAAGTTTCAAAAAGAAGGGACAGTTTTAGCACTGCTGACTCTTAGGCTAAGGAGAGTTTGCGTCCCAAGGGTTTTAAATAGAAATTTCTTCCAGCCCAACCTCAAAAGGCTAGAGGTTGACCTTTCTGCTGAAAGGTTATAATCCTTTCCTAATCTTACACGCTCAGGATAAACACAGAAGGAACGTATAATTGCAGCGCTGTTGTGTTTGGAGTCAATGCACTCTCTAGATAACACTGTTCAAAAATCATTAATAGTCTTTCCGCTGACAAAAATCACTTGTGCCGTTTCTGGGAACAATCAGTCTCAAACGGATACCACTGTTTTGTTTTGTTTTTGCGCCTTGAGTCAGCTGAATGATCAGCCATTGAAGAGTCGTTTCTTTTAAGACAGCCTTTCCGTTCCTTCCTGCTGCAAAGCTTTTGAGGGCCCTTTCAAAAACAGAACAATTTCCGATTTTGTTTCCTTTCCAGTTGTGATGATTTTGGGGTTTTTCAAAGTGACCGGGTGTGGGGGCGGGGAGAGGTAACAGCAATCTGTGCATGTGCGTAGAGAACTCCGTTACCTCTTCCCCCCCCCCATCACTTTGAAAAGTTGTCTTAAAAGAAACAACTCTTCAATGGCTGATGGTTCAGTCATTCAGGGTGTAAAAAAGACTAGTGGCATCTGTTTGAGAGCGATGGGTGCTGTGTTTTGTATGGTGCCTTGTTGTTTTCAGTGTGTAGTGGAACAGCACTCTAATTTCGTTGTGCATATCTTGCATATGCATAATGACAATAAAACTCTGCTCTATTCATTGCAGAACCTGGAATTAGTCCCCAGTTTCCCCAGATGTTTGTGGACTAAAATTCTCAGAAGCCTTCACCACTAGCTGGACTGGCCAAGATTTCTGGGAGTTGTAGTCCAAGAACATCTGGGGGGACCCCAAGGTTGGGAACCATTGCCTTAGTGCATTGGATGGCTCGTGTGCTGCCTTCAATTCTTGTGGGCTGCACATGGTTAGATAGCATAACCAAACAGGACAAATGTGTCTCCATTGCTGAAGGACCACAATAAAGGGACACACGTCATTCAACGAGATTCCATTTTGTCCCCTTGTTTGGTAATAGAGCGTTTCCCAATATTCTTTGCCTTGCAGGTTACCGTGTGCTTCGCAGCTGCAACCAAACTGTCGATACACAGTGTGTGCCGTGCGAGGAAGGGATGTATACTCCAGTGTGGAGTCGAGCTGAGCGTTGCTTAGGATGCATCCCACCGTGCAAAGCAGGTGTATATATGGTCCTTCTTTCTTCATTCGCATCAGAGTGTTGCACAATTTAAAAATGTGGACATATTTGAAATTTATTTATTTATTTATTTATTTATTTTAGCGCTTGTATACCGCCTGTCTTCTGAAGGAACTCCAGGCGGTTTGCAACAAAATACAACAGCATCAATAAAACAATAAAAATGCAGTAGTACCTCCATATATAAAACAGAAAGATACATTTTCACAATGCTATTTCCCAGAACTAGATGCTACAGGGAGAAATAGAGCATGATGTGTATTCTTGTTATCTAAGAGTCTTTGGCTCCCCCTAGTGACCAGTTCTGATAAATACAAGGCGACAATTAGAGATGAGGATGAAACAGAAATACAGTAGGACCCCCATATCCACTGATTCATTATCCACTGATTCAGTTACCCATGGTTGGCATGGGAAAAATAAATAAATAATTCAGCAGCCGCAAAGCAAGCTACTGTTACAAAGAGCAGCTGTAAAGCAAGCTACTGTCATAAAACAGCAGCCGTAAAGCAAGCTACCATCACAAACAGTAGCTGTAAAGCACGTTACTATCACAAAACAGCAGTTTTGGGGAACATTTTGGTGTTCTCTCTTATCCACAGTTTTCATTATCCACGGGAAGGCTTGGAACCAATCCCCAGCACTTACTGGGGTCCTACTGTATAGTGTTTCATTCTGGTTCTTTAGTAGTTTCATTTTGTTTCATTAGTAATGAAATTTTAAAATAGTTTTGTTGTGAAACAAAATGAAACGAAATGAAATACTATGCTTCCCTGGGTCCGAGAGGCACCAAAATGGCAGGGGAGCTTCCTCAAACTCTTCCCTGTAAGCCCCCCAAATTTGGAGAGGTTTGGGGGTTCAGGGACAGAGTTATTAAGTGCCAAAGGGGGTGCCCCTAGGAATAAATAATTATAAATGAATTCGGAAACCACAATACCCCCCCCCCAGGAAGCGAGTAGTGCTGCTGCAGATTGGCTTCCAAATCCTGATTCAATCAATTATAATGATTTTTTTCCCTAGGGGCACCCCTTTGGAGCTTAATAACTCAGCCTCCTTGACCCTCAAACCTTTCCAAATTTGGGGGGCTTACAGGGAAGAGCTTGAGGAAGCTCCCCTACCATTTCCTCTAGCTAGGAGGAAATACTTTGTTCCTAGAGGGGAAAAAATGGTGTTTCGTTTTGTTTCATTATGTGACACAGTAATTTGTTATGGAACAAAATGACGAAACTGCATTTCGTTTTCTGTTTTGTGCCCATCTCTAGTGAAAACAGCATTTCGTTTTTCATTTTGTGCCCATCTCTTATTTTCCAAGTTGGTTTTTAACCATGCTACATATAGTATTCACTGTTATCGGTGTTTTTACTGGCCTGAATCAATTTGCCATGCTCTTCCTACAACCTTGATGCCCACCAGTCAGGGGGAAAGGAAGTCCAGAGAGTAAGGAGGAGGAGAGGAGGGTCCTTTGCCTCCTCCCAGCTGTTTATTTCATAGGGCAGAGGTTTATGCCTCATCCAATCCTCAGCTCCTTGTGTGACAACCTGTGTTTCCCTTCGATTTAGGATTAGTGGAAGTGAGAGCCTGCAGCCCCACGCAGGCCCGACGCTGCTGGTGCCCAGCTCACCAGTTTTGCAGTACGAAACGCTCCGAGACATGTCTCCGCTGTGTGCCCTTCCAGCCGTGCGCACCAGGCTACGGAGTTGTGAGAACAGGTCAGTCCGACCACCACTGAAGAGGTGACCAGTTGTAATAGGGGCGAGCCGGTTGTAACCTTCTGGAGGTCGTGAACTGGTGGGGAAATGAGGTCAGCTCTGTCCCCTTTCTATGTAGTGTCTCAGGTTGTGACGAGGCATGGGGTTTGCACAATTTTTGGACTACAGGTCCCAGATGTCTGCAGGCGTTTCCCTGGCTTTATGTCCTAGGCCCTGTGAAGGCGACCCTTCGGCACTCCAGATGTTTTGGACCCCAACTCCTAGAATTCCAAGCCTAGATTGCCAATGGCAAAGGACTGTGGGAGTTGTGGTCCAAATCATCTGGAGTGCCGAAGTTTCGCCACCACTAGGCAATGGTTCCCAACCTTGGGTCCCCCGGTGTTTTTGGACTCGGACTCCCAGAAGCCTTCACCACCTGGAACAATTCTCCCCTGCCACCACCCTACATGGACTTTTCTAGCCGTCAGATTTGGGGATCTTTGTCTTGGATGACAAATCCCATGATGCTGTGCTGCATGAACGCCAAAGAAAGACCCACGCCGACGGACAGCTGTATGAGGCATACTTGGAGAAAAGTTCTAGCATCGGTGTACTTCTTCGTCTAGTTTCCTTTTGGAAAGGAAGCCGCCCCTGCGTTTCCCTTCTGAACATGTAGTTAGGCCAATTAATGATGCCACGGCTAGGTCTTTTCCCTAGGCAAGCCAGAGTTCGGCAACTGTCGGCCATGTGGAACTCCGGAGGATGGAGAATAATGGTGTTTGTTGTCCCAAACAAATAATGTGCTTAGATATTCCCTCCATTGTCTCCAACAGCGTTCTGGGCTTGCCTCCAGGACCATGGTGCCTTGTCTTAGGAGGCTGGCTATATCTGTGGTGGGTCAGGTCAGCACACCTGGCTCTTTTTACAGGATGGTGCAAGCCAAGTGTTCCCTGATTTAAAAACAAGAGCCTGGACTCCATTGTTGGCCAAGTGGCTTCCTTTTTTTGAGGGCTGCATTTGTTCATAAGGTGTATTGGTTTATAGGTACGGAAAACAGCGATCAGGAATGCGCCCCCTGTGGTCCTGGAACATTTTCCGACGTGGAATCTCACACTGCAGAGTGCAAGCCCCACACTCAGTAAGTCACTGACTTGTCTTCTAGCTGCACCTCTTGAGGAAAATCTGTGTGGCGGTGGAGAGCACAGGGACGGAGCCTGGTTTTGTTTGCAGGCTCTCTGCTGGGGGAACCTGGCTGCACAGCTCAGTGGGTTGGGTAGAGGTGTTGGAAGTCTGAACCCAAGAAACAAGCCCACCTGGTTGGATTTGGGCAAGGGGCACCGCCTCAAAGCACCCACAACCGAAGAATGAATTGCTCTTAAATATGGTGTACCCAAAGAACCTTGGAAAGTGTCACCGTCGGGTGGGAGCTGATGATGGGATGTCCAGTTTATCCTCCAACCAAACAAATGCAAAATGCAATTGTCACGTTTCCCTCCCGAATATCCCAAAGGTTCTTGGTGGGTTCCTAATTTCCTCTTTTCCCTCCTCTCCCTCAAAGGTGCAAATCGATACTCCTCCCTGGAAACAGCACCAGCGACAATGTTTGCCACGAGCTTCAGGGGCCGATCAGGGGAGCAACCCTTTCCCCGCACAAGACCGGAAATGGGCTGCTTCCATCGCAACGCTCTTTTACCAAAGCCCCGGCACTAGATGTCAAGAATGGCCTTTCCGCAGATGTTTCATCCATCGCAGGTGAGCAAGGGCAGATCCACGAACGGGGAAGGGGACAAAAACCCAGGGGCCCTTCTGAGGTCGCAGAGCATGTGAGAACATCGGAAAAGCCACACTTGAGCAGTCCTGTTCGTAGGATGACCAGTCAGGAAGCTCACAAGCAAGAGATCAATGTACCTTCTTTTCCGGTTCTCCAACAATCAATGAATGAAGACATAGTTACGTACATGTAGAGCCTCGTTCAGCCCCGAGTGTTCCTCTTGACTATTTTGAAAGCCTCTGGTTGGATACAGCTGATGCAGCTCACGGTGCAGATTTGCTTATGTGTTAAGGGATGGCCCCAGAAATGCAACGTTCGCCCAGCGCCGAAGGGATTGCGTATAAACAATGCAATATCCATGCAATTTGGAACAGGTTTTAAGTTTGTTTGCTTCTCCCCCAACTCCCCAGGTTGGGCTGCTGGAGCCATGTTTACCATGTTTGCGTTGATCTGCGGGACTCTTCTGTGCTTTGCGTTTCGAAATAAAGGTCAGTGCACATAGGCGTATGGTGCGGGCAAGTCAGTTGGCTCTCCAACAGTGGAGGAATGTCTTTATTATTAGAGATGGGCACGAAATGAGCAATTTTTCGTTTTTGTTTTTGTTTTGACTCCAAAATGAAACGAAACGACCCGAAACATGAAAAATCTTGTTGACCGCTTCGTTTTCGTTATGGCAAATACATTGAATTGTGCTAAATGGTAACGAAACAGCAATTTTTCATTTTTGTTTTCATTTTTTAGTTTCGTTACCTAATGAAACGAAAACGAATTTTTTTGCAAAAAACCTCACGAAAACGAAAATGAACCGAAACGGACCCCTAAACAACCAAACGACAAACGAAACACCATTTTTTTTGAGTCGTGCCCATCTCTATTTATTATTATTATTTTCCCCAATCTGCCTGACAGGAACACCGAGGGAAAGGAAAGAGGCTGGTACAGGTGTTGCAGAATTGTTTCAGGTTCTTGGTTCTTGAAGCATGCATAAATAGAGAGTTTATCAATGAAAAAAACTCCCTAGTGCTATCTGGTTTCTATTCTTTAAAAATAATGGGGGAATGGAGTGAAGACAGGGGTGCTGGGAGTCCCTCTAAAGCTGCCCATCATGCCACCTAGATAACACAAAGGGAACGTTTAAATTCTCTCCTCCCCAAACTGTTTTATCTGTAGTGGGTGGGATATTTGTGAGAGAGACTTGGATTTTTGGTAAAAGTTCCTTGGCTGCACAGCAGAAGTGCGGGGATGTGCAATGCCGAATAGCTTCAAGTACCCCCAGAGTGGTCCACCCCTGTTCTCATCCACAGGCATTTACAATCTCAATAACTCACTCTGAGTCATCAGTAGGAGAACGAATAAACGGTCATTACTCACAGTCAAAGAGATTACGCAGACAGATAACAGGGTGCCTTGACAGAGTCAAGAGAGGTGGGAAAGCACTATAAGCAGAAAGGTGGGTCTCTTTTTGAATTCAGAAGCAGGGAAGGAATGATTGGTTGGTACTAGATGGATGGACGGCACCTCAGCCAAGAAAGGGGTCCACACACCCAGCCTCACTTTCTGCAGGCTACGCGGAACGTTCTAAAAACTCCAATGGTCTTTTGCCCTTAGAGGCTGCCTACTCCTGATTCCAAAGGGTGTTAGTGGTTGGGTTTTCTCCCTGCGACATTTGCTCATAAAAAGGAGAAGGAGGTTTCTTTTTTTAACGAATCAGTTTATAGGAGGAGAAAGTCAATGATGACTTTATTCCTTATATCCCCAACAAATGACTGAATTCTCCTAGAAGGGACAGAGGGCTTGTGGGTCAGATGAGATTCTCATTAGAAGAGGCTCTATTTAAAGATGTTTGTGTGTGTGTGTGGTGGGGGAGTTCCTCCCATAAAATTAAACAAAAATAATCATAAAGGCAGAAAAGCTGCCGGAGATTTATACCGTCACGGGAACCAGTGTGTAAATCGTGGTCTTAAATGGCTGTTAATTAAGGAGAGGTTGCTCCCATTCCTGATCATTTGCCAGTCACACATTTTGGATCACGGCCACAAGTAGTAGTAGTAACTGATTGATTACTGGAAATTGGGCACTGCCGCAATCCATGTAATGGCTCTTTTACGTCAACCGGCATCCCCAGATGAACCGATTCTTTCCTCAGTTTTATGTGGGCCACGGAATGAGGCTAATTTAAACTGGTGTTTCATTTTCCCCTTGGCAGGCCAACTTTGCGCGTCGCTGTGTGGAACCGAAAAACAGGTCAGTCTGCCGTCCCTTCCCGAATCAAAAGGAATCAACAGAAGCCGTCCAGTTTCCTGTGTTTGGACTGAAAATGTCCAATGTTTGAGGCAGGGCGATTATGGAACACAGTACAACCATTCTCCGCCACCCACCCCTCTTCCCTTGCAGCAGAGATAAGCATATTTTTCTCCGCTTTCAGCTTTAAGCTGCTGGTGGGAATAATTTTATCAATCCGTTAGGTGCCAGATTAATTGTCTGCAGCCTTCATTATCTGCTTGGCAAGGGAAGGAGTCCGATGGGTGGAATGCACGCCGTTTCTGGGAATCGCTTCTAAGTCCGCACCCCATGGGAGTAAGGAAAATGAAAGTCCTTCAGACTTAATGGAAGGATGCCAGCTTCCCGCATCATGGAACTCTCTGATTTGGCTTCCCTTGGAAGGGTCTGCAGGGGAGGGAGGTTGTGTGTGTGTGTGTGTGTGTGTGTGTGTGTGTGGAGTAGAGATGGGCACGACTCAAAAAAATTGTGTTTCGTTTGTGGTTTGTGGTTTGTGGGGTCCGTTTCGGTTCGTTTTCGTTTTTCGTGAATTTTTTTGCAAAAATTTTCTTTTTCGTTTCGTTACGTAACGAAACGAAAAAAGAAAACGAAAACGAAAAATTGCTCGTTTCGTGCCCATCTCTAGTGTGGAGCAATCGTTTTCAGGTTTACCCCACAGGTAGTCTTGTTTATGAAAAGGGATGGATGGGAAGCTTGCAAAATGTCCATGTTTTGGATGGTCCAGCCAAGAATTCTGGCAATTGCGGTGCAAAAGAAGCAGCAGCATTAATGTCTTAATGTTCTGCCTTTCCTCTAGTGGTCTTAAAGTATTATATCATGTTGTCTCCACCTACACTGTTAATATTCACAAGAAACATGGGAAACAGCCCCAAAAATGAATATTAGGATTTTTACACTCTCGCAGGCTGCCTGGAAAAGTTGTACTTGGGAGGGGCTTTTCTGGGCCAGAGTGACTGTCAATCTACCCAGGACTGACCAATCATTCCTTCTGATTTCAAAGAGAGCCCCACCTCTCTGTTGAGAGCTTTGTCCCTCTCTTCAATCGGCTGGAGTATGTTTCTAGAAGCTGTCTATTTGCTGGTTTGACCGGTTCACAAGTGAAAGTGGAGAAGACGACTTATTCTGTTCTGCAAATTCCTATACTTCTGCTTTGCAACTAGAATTTAACCAAAGATTCAGAAACTGCAACAAAGAACATCTTCCAGCTGGTCATCCAGTGAGCTTAATGAGATATCTGCCGCTTCTAACATAATCAAAAATTCTCCAGACAGCCAAATTGAAGGGCAATTCTGCTAAATATTTTCCAGGAATCAGAGGGAGGTATTTGGGAAGGAGTTTCTTGTTAGTGTTAATCTGGTTTCTTCATCCATCCCCTCCAGTATCTGGCTCGTTGTGGGGAAGGAGGTTGGATCCACAATCAGTTGTTGACAGTCTGGGCGCCATTTTGAATCCTTCTTGCTATGATCTGGATCAAGCATCATTCATGGGCATTGTGGGGAAAGGTGATATTGGAAGTGACCCAATAAATACACAATTTTTGATGGAAATTTGATGGGAAAGCTGAACAAACTGTCCTGGTATGTCCTGGCTCAGATATCCCCCAGTTCTCCAGGGAATCAGTTATGAGGACTTTTTACATCCTGTTCTGGATGGGAAATTATCCTCTCTTCCCCAGTTAGACTCCAGGAAATGAGCCAGAATGAACGCGTGCTCTTGATCGTATTCTCAAGAAAGATCTCAATGTCTAACCTAATAGTTCTCAAAATTTTTCATGCCTGCTTTCCATGGGACATATGTCTGTAATAAACAATTGACTGGATTGGAATCTTTCCATGATATTCACAATATTGAAGGGTCTTTACCACTGAGATCAGCTTGGTGGTGTCTTTGCTGAGAGGTTGAAGACATTATTTTTTGTCCAGGCATTTTCCCAATCACCAGCTTATGATGTGTGCCACCAATATTGTGTTTACCATTGGTTCTCAGACACATGATTTGGTGCTCAGACACATGATTACCTGACAGCTGCATCCCTGAAGCCGGTGCTTACTTGCCAGCAGCCAATCACAGAACAAAGCAAGCTAATCTGCAAGATACGGGAGACGAGAAGAGCTTGGGTTGTGACAATGGGATGGCTTTTAGCTTGTACATAAGTCCTGCTTCTAACAATGTGCTAGCTGTATTGTCACGTTTGATCTCCCCAATCAGTTTTCCCAAGTAATTTTATTAGTTTAGTATTTTATTGCATTTTTAAATGATTTTAGTATTTTTCATGCTGCTGGTGGGCTGTCTGAACAATTTTGGCATGATCCAAGTGATTCTGAGTCCTTGTCATGTGGAGTTCATTTTTCACAGCCTGGTTCTGTGTTCTGTTCCAGCCTTTCCCAGCAACAGAAAAGCCGCCAGGGACTCGTCCTCGGGATGCCAATAGCCTGTGCCAGGAAGATCAGAATTTGCTCGATACCTCCGCTTCTTCCACCAGTGGCTCATTAGATCACCTACAAGGTTCAGAGAAAAGCAGCAGGGTCGGCGAGGCAAGCACCCCCAAAATTGAACCAGAGAGTCTTCAGCAGAGGGCACCTTTATTGGATAGCTGTGCGAACCACAGCACAGCAGACTCAAGTAAGATAGGGTTGTGACCAGATGTCTCATTTACGTGTGTGCGGGAGATCAGCCGAGTTACTAGCCCACAGTTTAAAAACAAAATAGGGGCATTATCCAAGGAGCTAAGCTCTGTTATCCCAAAAAGGCTCAGTACCTCAGGAATCTCCCAGAAGTTAACTCAGGAAGCAATAGAAATAACCCCAAATAACTGATTGGTTGAGACACAAAGCATGATGAAAAGGAGGCACTCTGTTAAAT
This sequence comes from Phrynocephalus versicolor, assembly GCA_023846285.1. Lineage (NCBI taxonomy): Eukaryota > Metazoa > Chordata > Lepidosauria > Squamata > Agamidae > Phrynocephalus > Phrynocephalus versicolor. Next base: position 2,534,593 of record JAHTLZ010003423.1, on the reverse strand, counting down.
GCTATGCACATCAATCTTTCTTCTTCTTTCTTACTTTTCCTTCCTTCCTCCCTCCTTTCCATCTAGTGTCAGCTCCTTCCTTCCTTCCTTCCTTCCTTCCTTCCTTCCTTCCTTCCTTCC
>JAHTLZ010003423.1:2509209-2534463 GCA_023846285.1 Phrynocephalus versicolor | reverse complement strand
TTCCTTCCTTCCTTCCTTCCTTCCTTCCTTCCTTCCTTCCTTCCTTCGACTCAGCTCGCTCCTTCCTTCCTTCTGTCCAACTTCAGCTTCTTCCTTCCTTCCTCCAGTTTATATACCACCCATTTGGTTGCTAAGGCTACTCTGGGGGGGGGGTTGCAACAGAGAACAATATCAAAAGACGCCAACAAATAATTTTAACAAAATAAAAATCCATTTACAATGGTATAACGAAATTAAAAGCAACAACAATACAAACACGCCGATTTAGAAGGCAAGATGGCAGGATGAAGTTGAACACTGAAACATACTCTTTGGATGTCACCTGTGGAAAAGCCAGTGTAAAAAAGCCAAGTCTTCAAGAGATTTTTTGAAGATTCCCAGGCCTATCTCAGGTCGGAAGCCATTCCAAAGATAAGAGGCAGCTGCCAAGAAGCTCCTGTTCCTAGTCGTCTTTGGTTCAGTGGTCTCCATTGTCCTGGAAATTTGAACAGGTTGGGCAGATCTCATAGAAAGGAAGTGTTTTATCAGGTGTTATGATCCCAAACCATTTAAGGTTCTAAGCTATCTCCAGTAGAGATGGGCACGAATTTAAAAAATGGTGTTTCGTTTGTCGTTTGTCATTTAGGGGGTCCGTTTCGTTTCGTTTCCGTTTTTCGTGAATTTTTGCAAAAAAATTGTTTTCATTTTCGTTTGTTTCGTTACCATTTCATTACCATTTATTTCCATTTTTTGAGATTTTTTTTTAGCCTTTAAAGCAGTTCAATGTATTGTAACGAAAACGAAACGGACGAAAAAATTTCTGGTGTTTCTGTTCGTTTTGTTTCATTTTAGAGATAAAATTCGTTTGTCGTTTCGTTGCATAACGAAATGAAAAAATGAAAACAGAAACGAAAAATTGTTCATTTTGTGCCCATCTCTAATCTCCAGTTTTCTTTTTATGGTTGGCCTCTCCTCCCATTGCTGCTTTCAGACGAGTTTCCTCTCTTTCTTTCGACAGAGAAATCTAGCAGCGGAAGGACCCACGTGAATGTCAGCTGTGTGGTCAATGTCTGCCGTTCAGATCACAATGTGCCGATTCGGTCACTGAGCAGTTCGGTCCCTGCCGTTCCTCTCGGAGACAGTCATTCGACAGAAGACGACCTTCCGCTTTCGAAAGAGGAAAGCCCGGTGAAAAAAGAGCCCGGCGGACAAATTGCTGTGGAAGTGGAGGACAATTTGGACCTTTTTTATTTCCACGAGGGAAAGCTGCTTCCACTCAGCTCACAAGAGGGAGAGATGGAGACAGCTTGAGGATACAGCCCTGATCTGGGGCATCAAAGATCACAAAGCAGCTGGTTGCCTTTAAGCAGAACACTTTTGCTTTCTTTTAAGAATGTGCTGTGAGCCTGTCACGGCGGCTGCAGAAACACAGGTCCTTCTAGCGTAAGACGTAAAAGACCTGGACTGCAATGCAGCTCCTTTATTGCGGAGAGAGATTTCTAGAGAATCAAGCAAGATAGGAATTACGGCAAAAGTTTTCAGCTGTGTTGAATGCAACAACAAAAAATATGTGCAATACTCTGAAGGACCAGGCCTGGATGGAAGAACCCATTCTTAACCCATTAAATTCCCTGGTTTAGACTCAATTGTCTTCAGGCACAGCTCGGACTAAGAAATGCAGCCGATCCCTGTAAGATAGCTTGATGGACTTATGATCTGAATCTGCATAATAAGGCAGCTTTGGAACAGAAAATCCATGTACACATTTCAAAACAATAGGCTGGATTTTCTGTCAGTCTCTTAAAAACTCAGGACTAGACATACCGGAGCCTAAATGAAAGAGAGACACCTTCGTTTCTTTGTAGCAATTGTATGCCATCCTCTCCAGACCTCAAATGCAAACTTTTTTTTAAGCGAAGGCATACTATCCGATCAAAAATGCACTGTCATTTTATATTATGTTTTGTTGGCTGTAAAATGGTAGAGACATAACTAAGGCATTGTGATAGGGGTTTTCAGGGAGCGCTGAGATGGGCACAAAGTGGTTGGTCCGTCCCCATCATGTAGAAAAATACGTTTGGTTGGACAGGTTGTGGATGCAACCTATTTTCTGTTACGGACTTGGTCAGCTGCAGTCACAGAATTTTAATTGAAGTCTTCTCCTTATATTTCTGATCTCCCCCTCCCTCACATATTTTTCTGCCACATCTTCTTGATGGACTTATCAAAGAATATGAAAGGAAAATAAGATCTTCACAGTATTTTTTTAATGGTCACATGAGCACCATTCTTCCACCTGGACAGACAGCAAATACATTTTGCTTTCACGGGATCTGTGTAACAAGATGTCCCGAAAGAAGCTGCAGAGAATTTTCTTAGATGTTTCGAAGTGTACTTGAGCTTATTTCCAGACGCAAATAGAGGGCCACATTTCTTTGAGACATAAGTGGTCCCTGTTCTCAGGGAGAAAGTGGGTTGAATGGGCGCGCATGGAAAGCTTGTGAGAAATGCAAATAAGGTCCACGTAGCTTAACTACTGTTTGTTGTCATTGCATTTTCTTCTTATTCTTTTTAAGCATCAGATTTTTGCCAGTATTCGTTGGGCTGCCGCAGGTGGTGCTTCTAACCCGCAGGCTGCCCAAATTACCTGTTATATCAGAACATGGAACTACTGTTGCTTTTGGTTATGTTGCAAATAAATCTGCTATCTCCATCCGTCATGTATTGATTGATGAGCACAGATGTTGGAAATGTTAATAACCATGTGCCGTTAAGTCGGTTCCAACTTAGGGTGACCCTTTTTCGGGGCTTTCCAGGCAGAGTACCCAGAAGTGGTTTCCGATTCCTTTCTTCTGGGGTGCCCTGGGACGGTGCAATTTGCCCAAGACTGGCTCTTTTCCCAGGAGGGAGGTTGGGGAATCAAACACCCAACCACTGGCTCCACAGCCAGATACCTACAGTCAAGCAAGGAAAACCCCTGTGTAACAGCAAATTGCACGGATGCCTGTAATACCTAACACGTTAGTAGTGAGGGAAGTAGTTTGGCTGGCTTTCATGTTTCTCCTTTTCTTTCTCTGTCCCATTGTCCTCTTTGACACTGAATCCATATTTACCTTCATGGCTGATGTCTTTAAAAATGACCAGTTTCTTCTTCTATCAGTCCTGTTCCAGCTCTTGTCCTGGCTTGTAGCAAGGTTGATCCGATCCTCGATGGGATCCTATAACAAAACATATTTATTTCTCTTATTTCTTCTAAGCTGGCCTTCTGCCGACCAAACACAGGCCGTCTCTTCTCTTAGAAACACCCTCCTCGATTTAGTTAATGCTTGCTTCAGCCTCTTGTCCTCCAGAAAGCTGAGGAAGGAAAACCCTTTTCAAATCTCAGAGGCTTCTGCATGGATATTTTTCTCTCCCCTCCTTTTTTTTTTAACTCCTGAGAAACCTTGTGAGAGTCTTTGATGTTGTGTGACTTGATTCCATCGCATGGTTTCTCAGCAAGGGCATGGAGCTGCAGAGGATTTGGCAGTTTGCTTGTGCAAACAAACATGCAGAAATGGAACACGAGAGGGAAGCGGGATTTAATTTTCCCCAAGCTAAGACATTCTGGCACAGGGAGAGAATGTCCAAGGACGACAAGAATCATGTTGAGGGTATCACACATCCGCTGAAGAGGCAGACACATTTTTTTTCACTCTGGATGACCTCATGTTATTCCTTCTTCCCTCCCTTCTAGCACTAAGGGGCCGGTAAAGGTAAGGTTTTCCCCACACGTGCGTACTAGTCTTGCCCGACGCTAGGGCGGTGTTCATGTCCCTTTCTAAGCCAAAGAGCCAATGTGTTGTGCAAGTCCATGGCCATGTGGCTGGCATGGCTGAACACATTTCTGCACACGGAGCACTGTTTACCTTCCTGCTTTTTATGGCAGCACCTATTTATCTACTTGTATTTACATGCTTTCGAATTGCTAGGTTCGCAGGAGCTGGGGTTATCAGCGGGAGCTCATTCTGCTGTGTGGCACCCAGGGTTCAAACCACCAAGCTGCCAACTTTGCAGCTGAAAGTTTTAGCACTTCAGCTTGCTAATAATTTGCACGATTCCCCACCCACCCCAGAAACCACCAGATTGCTTCTTGCCATCTCCCTGCATGTGATGAAACTCACATTACTTGTACACTAAGGGGTGGTACAGAATTATAGATAAACAAACAGCGGCAAGGATCATGACCAGCGCAGTTAATGTTGGGCAACAATTCCTAGGTTGTGGTGTTGAATTTAAAATGAGTTTAAAATTAAATTTCAGCTTGGCTAATCCCACTGAATTCTGCTAGAACCCACAGAACCAATAAAGCATCCAGCAAGAGAGAGACCCCCAAGAAAATACTGCGTTTATTAGGCCTAATAAAGGACAGCAGGAGGACACAAGCCAAAGTCAAAGCTAAGATGTCCGACCCCCAGCACAAAGAGAACCACATTTTATTAGTTCCCCCTCTTCCCTCCCCCTGAGTGGCGCCACCCAGGGGTGGGCAAGGGGACGATATTCCAGGTGGTCCAATCGGTGTGGTCCAGGGGCTGTCCAGAGGCGTTCCTGGGCGGTCAGGGGGGATCCCCTGGCAAGCTGGAATCGGATACCTGCCCAGGTGTTGATGAGTCAAATGTGTGCTTTAATTGGGCCATCAGGGTGTGACAATGAGGAAGGGGGAATAGGGTATTGTTCTTGAGTCCAGGTAAACTTGAAAGTCCAGGGAAATTGAAAAGTCAATATAAGGTTGGGGAAAGTCAATATAGAAGTCAATGGGGAGCCGGAAAGCTGATGAGATCATCCGGAGGTAGCCAGACAGTCCTTTGTGGATGCAGAGATGTGATAATGAAGAGCCCCCAGGCTGTGGCATAATCCAGAGAACATCTGTGGAAGACGTGCCAGGATCTTTGTGCAAGATGGATTCTGCTTCTAGAAGATGTGACCTGCCTCGTGGACTCACCATGATGTCCTTCTTCTCATGCCATAACCCCTTTGCCCAAGATGGCATAGGTATAGGAGCCATAGGACAGAATAGAAACACGTTGAAAGCACATCCAGGGAAGAGGGGCTGAAGGGAGAACAGGAGGGAAGGAGAATGGAAGAGAGGGAGGGAGAAAGAGAGAGAGAGAGATAGATAGAGAGAGAGAGAAGGGGGGCTGAGGTCAGAGACCTGGGCCAGTGTAGGCAAATGGATATGATGGAGGTAAGCTTCCCAGATGAAAGGGGGGGCTGGGGGCTGGCTATGGCTAAAAGGGGCAATGGAGGTAGCTTTGAGAGTAAAGGAGTGTCCCCGGGGTTGATCTGTGGCCGTCAGCCCATGAGCCATGTCCACAGTAGGGATGAACTGCCAATTCAGGGGGATTCGACCTGAATTGTGTTTGGCTCTTTTGAATGTCCTGGAAATGAATTATTTTATCCTGTCCCAACAAGGAATGTTTTGGGAGGGGTCTCAGGGGACCCCAAAAAGCATCTCTGAGAATTTCATTCTGCCCAATTATGACTTAACAGTATCTTCCACATATCATGGGGGGCTGTAGTCCCTCTGGATGCAAGACCAGCTAGCACAAAGTTAGGCTGGCCTAAGGGGGAGTTTAGGCTGTTATTGTTGAGTCTCATCTACTGTTGAGTCTTTTTAGTGACCCTACATTACAAGGCCCATTCTAAACCTGCCACAATCAGCCTATCTTGGGGTTTGCATTGTGGCCTTAAAACCATTTAAATAAACTAATGGCACTTAAAATTATTGGTTACCATTTTGTAACTTGTTTACACTTCAATCTCACCCTTCCACAAAGGCAGGGGATATATATATATATATACACACACACACACACACACAGCAACTGCACAACCACCCTATGGGATAGGCAAGCCAAGCTAAGATAACAAAAAAAAAAGAGAGAGTGAGAATGGTCCAAAGCCATTCCTGGCTTAATGAGGACTAGGACCCAGATCCTTCCAAGACCAGGGCTCCTAACCACTAGGTCACACTGTTTTATCTTAACAGGTCGACACAGGGTGGCTACAAACACAGAGGAGTGTGTGTGCAGAATTGCACTGCCCCCCCCCATCATCAGACCCCGTAACTAGAAACCCCTGAGACTGCTAGCCCTGGCCTACACAAGTTTTCCAACGGGCGAAAACGAAACTGAAAGTAGACCACGTGACCCCTAAGGCACCAGAGCCGATCCTAGTCGCCCCAATCCGACGCCATCCTCGCTGCGCCCACCGCGCAGCGGCCCCGACTCGCCCCGACAGGCTCCGACGGACCAGGCCCTTAAAACCCCAACGGCTATTTTGAACACCCAAGTATAAACCGATCCCGAGTTTAAAAGTCGCCGGGTTAGGCCTTGCGGCCTGCACTCTCCCCGCGAGGCTTTAAAAAAAAGGGCCTCGCCGTTGCCGCGGCAACGGAGCGACGACCCTCCCTCCTTCCTTCCTTCTCTACTTGCCCGCTCTCGCTTTCCGGTAGTTGCCCCGCCCCTTCCGGCTCCCGGGCGGCCTCCTCCTCCTCCTCCTCCTCTCCGTCCAGGCCCCGCCCCTTCTCCCAGGCGCCCCGAGAGCGGCGACCGCCGCCGCCGCCAGCCATCGATGGCTCGGCGCTCGGCTGGCCGCCCTGCCTCCTTCCGCTCGGCGCTCGGCGTGACGCAGGTAAGGTGCTCGGCCGGCCGACGGACGGGCGGACGCTGGGGAGGACTTGCAGGTGCGCCCCTCGCGAGGGAGCGGGGCATATATGTGTGTGTGTGTGGGGGGGGTAAGCGAGGCGACTGGGTTGGGGGTGGGCGGGGTCTCCCTCCCGGAAGTCCCGAGGGCGACGCCCCCTTCGACCTCCCCAGTTTTAAGGGGTGGCCCAATTGGGGGAGCCTTGAAGGCGGTTCGCTTTCCCTTTTGGGGAGCTGGTGGGAGCGGAGGACCCACGGCTTGCCCGTCTTCTAGGCTGCCCCCTAGTCTGAGGGGAGTCCCTGTTAATGCAGCAACAACAACCCTGCAAGGTAGGACACTCTGCTTGGCTTCAAACCCCCCCCACCATCACACCATTTTTCTTCCTCCTGGCAAGGGCTTCTGGGAGTTGTAGTCCAAAAGCAACCGGGAGCGCGGCAAGGCTGGACGCTGTTGTTGTAGTTCAGCGTCTCCCAAGCTGGTCTCACTGGATATCCTTGGACTACAACTCCCAGAAGCCTTTACCATATGCTGTGGTGTCTGGCTCCTGGGAGCTGTAGTCCAAGAACACCTGGGGACTGAAAGCTGGGAACCCCTGTTATTTCTAGCTCCAGGTCGCCCAAGGTTGTGTCACCAGATGTTCTTGGACTACAACCCCCAGAAGCCTTCACCATATGCTGTGGTGGCTGGCTCCTGGGAGTTGTAGTCCAAGAGCACCTGGGGACCCAAGGCTGGGAAACCCTGTTCTGTCTAGTTCCAGGTTGCCAAAGCTTGTGTCCCCATATGTTCTTGGACTACAACTCCCAGAAGCCTTCGCCACTGGCCAGGGCTTCTGGGAGTTGTCCCAAACTGTTTTAGTTAAATGGTTCCTCAGCTGCGGTCCCCATATGTTCTTGGACTACAGCTCCCAAATGCCTTTGCCACTTGTTGCGCTGCCAGTGGCTTCTGGGAGTTGTAGTCCAAGAAAAAAGTAATTTTATTCCTTTAAGTACCATTTCCTAGGCAAATGGCAAAGAGGATTTTTTAAAAAGCCTTTTGTGTAGTGTTTTCTGGTGCTGAAAGGGCTTGCTGGCAATAGAAGTGTGAGGAGGCAGGCAGGTATGATGATGTGCCTTCCATTATCTTTTCCCATTCTTCTACTATTCGATCCCCGCGCCTTCCAAATGTCAAAGGTGTGAACCTTGGGACCAAAGCCAGCTTCCTGTGCTTGTTATTCCAGTGTCATCAAACTACCTGTTGAGGTTAGACCAGTATAATTACCGCTTTCATTCTTGTCCTGTCTTCCTCTCCCTGCCGCCATGCTTGACAGTAGCTTGCACTCATTAGTTACGTGTTCAGTTTACTTATTTCGATCGACTTGGAATCATTTTGTGCGACCACCCTGTGAAGTAGGCTGCCAGGATTGACGCGGGGAGAATTGGTGCCGCCTGAGAGTACAGCAGAGTTCTGGGGCATGCAGAGCAAATCTGCGTTCTCCAAGGCAGTTCTGAAAATGGGGGCAAACCCATTTTATAAAAATATTATCACTTTGGACTCTGGGCCAGCGACAATTGCTTCTTGTTGAGAAACAGCGCTGACAGCCATTTTGTGTTTGGGTTAACAGATGGGGGGGAGGAGTCAGTTTCTGGGATTTCTTCCCCCTTGTTTGGTGTTATTTTGTGAATGCTAGTGAGCACAAGATGGTGTCCTGCATACCATCTTGACTGCCGCCATTGGTGTTGTGAACTGCCCTTTGCCATCCTTTTCCCTGCTGGCAAAGTGGGCACGATGTTTTGCAATAATTTATCAAGCACTTTTGGGGAGTTTAGAATTGTGGATGCAGAGGTATCATAACAGCCCACAATCATAAATGCGTTGATAACCTTGGCAAAATTGGTGTTGTGCTTAATGTTGCTTGAATTGATCCGTGTTCCTTTCATGTCGTTAGCCTCACTCTTGTGGTAGACCCAAGAGAATGTCCTCTTAGATTCCTGACTTATGATGTCTCAGGCTGAGAAGCAGAAAAACAAATTGGGTTGAGCCGTGTGACCAGAAAAACAAATTCAAAAGCAGGCTTGGTGATGCCTTTATTGGTCACTACTAAAACAAAACAAAAAAAATGTAAGCTAAGCTTTCGATTGCAACTTGTTATCATTATCAAAGCATTGTACCAAAAATGCCATCTTGATAGAGGATGTAGTCTAAAGAAGAATAAAGGAAAAAAAACTGAAAGAGAAAGGAAGGAAGGCATTTCCTATATGAGGGTTGGGTCCAAGGGTCAAAAATACATTTTTGTAGCATGCGTGAATGTCCAAAGTCTGCTATATTTGCTATCAAATAGGAAGCCGAAAAATGGTCATGGCTGCTGGGCCAGCCTCGTTTATCTTTCATTAATTAGCAGTAACCTTCAGTCCTCCAGCTGTTTGGGACTGCGTTTCCCAGAATTCCAAACCGGTATGATAAAAGGACTGTGGGAGTTGCGGTCCAAATGATCTGGAGGACCAAAGGTTCCCCACCCCTGCGAATACAGAGATGGAGAAACGGTGGTTCTTGAGATGTCAGATTACAATTTCTACAATAGCTGTTTGTGAGCAGTAGTTGGGGATGGTGGGATTTGTGGTTCCATAGTATCTGGACTCCCGACTTCCACTATTCCTCACCGTTGGCTGTGTTAGGCCAGGATGATGGGAACGGTAGTCTAGTAATATCTGAGAGAAGGTCACATTTTGGGCACACTTGCTTTCTGGAAATCCAGATATACTTCACGATGCTTGAGTAGACTTGGCGTTCCTCAGACATCCAGAATTTTGACAGATCTCAGAGGTCATGGACGAGATAACCTTTTGATACTGGGAGTCTGCTGGTGCCAAGCTTCTGATAGGTCTCCAGAGCTACTGCACCAGATCTCCACCCTTTGCTTAATAATTTCTAATAGAAAAAGGTGCTGGCTTCCAAAGTACAGTATTCTGGCTGAAGAATTACTGTCACCAGGATTTTCTTTCTCCTTGGTTTTGATTGGAGCCGTGTGTTTTGATCTTGTCCCCTGAAACAAGCAGAAAACAATTTGGATTAAAGCTGCTCCCTCCCTCCTTCCCACAAAAGAAACTGTGTTATAATTAGTTGCGATTTGGAGTGCATGTTTTGGAAAAAAAGAAAGGAGGTTGTGGAAGAGAGAGGTGGAGGAGAGGGAGATGTAGACAAAACAAAAATGGGATACAGTGAAAAGAGTTGAAACACTTCACAGCCGGCTCCTCCTCAGTTGGTCAGCTTGAAAGGCAATGGAAGATAATTTGTTTCTTTTAAAATGGCCTGGTCTACATTGTAATTAAAACTGGGTAATAGAAAACCATCAAGCAACCTGTTCATCAATTGTAGCAAAAAAGTCGGGAAAAAACATAAGTTGACCCAGTTGCAACAACCAGTTCTTTGCTAACCTCTTCTAAAAGGAGAAGCAGCGATGTGACATCTTAAAGCCTGGAGGAGGTCTTTTCTACTATAGCTGACTTTCCTAGGTCCATGGGGTTGTTGTTGTTGTTGTTGTTGTTGTTGTTGTTCAGTCGTTCAGTCGTTCAGTCGTGTCCGACTCTTCGTGACCCCATGGACCAGAGCTCGCCAGGCCTTCCTGTCTTCCACTGCCTCCCAGAGTTTGGTCAAATCCATATTGGTTGCATCGATGACACCGTCCAACCATTTCATTCTCTGCCGTCCCCTTTTCCTTTTGCCTTCCATTTTTCCCAACATCAGGGACTTTTCCAAGGACTCCTCTCTCTCCTCATGAGGTGGCCAAAGTACTGGAGCCTCAACTTCAAAATCTCTCCTTCCAGTGAACATTCAGGGTTGATTTCTTTCAGGATGAATAAGTTTGACCTCCTTGCAGTCCAGTGCATTGGGTACAGTCTTATAAAGACAGTTTATCAAAGTGGATTTTGAGCTCTTGCTAAAAGGAAGATAACCAGCATCACACACAGAGAGTTTCACAGAGTATGGCCTTTTAAAAAAAGATTTTAATTTGTACCATATTTTAGCTATGGAGCTTGCCGAAGACTTATTGTCAGTATCGTCATCTTAGAATTACAGAGCTGGAAGGAGCCCTATAGATCAGTGGCGGTGCTCCTTCAGCAATCCAGGTGTTTTGGACCACAACTCCCAGAATTCCAAGCCTGCATTGCCAATGACAAAGGACTGTGGGAGTTGTGGTCCAGGACACCTGGAGTGCCGAAGGTTTGCCACCACTGCTATAAATCATCAAGTCTAGCCCTGTTCAAGGAGCCCCAGTGGGAAATTGACACCCCCCCCCAGCCTCTGGCTCTGCCGCCAGAGACCTAAGCCACAGAGTTATCCATCATCATTGCCATCATCCTCTTAGAAGTGCAGAATGGAAGGGGCTCTATAGAGCATTTGTCCAGTGGTTCTCAACCTGGGGTTCCCCAGATGTTCCTGGAGTGCAACTCCCAGGAGTCTTCATCACGAGCTGAGCTGGCCAGGATTTCTGGGAGTTGCAGTCCAGGAACATCTGGGGACCCCCAGGTTGAGAACCACTGATTCTAGTCCAGCTGCTCTGCAGCCAGAGACCGCCAAGTCTTCCCTGATCATCTTAAACCAAAGGCAGGGCATATAGAGAGAGCACTGCACAGATGGACACACAAACAGAGATTTAAGATTCTAAATGCCAGGCTTTGTAAGTAAACACTAGGACCTTAAGTTGGGCCATGGAGTGAATGCAGCTGAGCTGCCACATTCTTAAACAGCTGATGCACCGCGTCGCCCTTCAAAGGCAGTTCCCTGCACAACCTGTTAATACAATCCAGTTGTGAACTCGCTCTCACAGACTTTTTTGGCAACGTGCTCTATTGACTTAGTAGAGGCACAGTGTGAACCATTCTGTTCCTCTGAGAGAGGAGATAAAGGTTCTGGCTGGAGGCGGTGTTTGTGTGTGTGTGTGTGTGTGTGTGTTGTGTCGTTACAGTCGTGACCGACTCTTCGTGACCCCATGTCCATGGAGGCGGTGAGCCTGAACTAAATCACTGGAGGCTGCCGCAGCAATTGAGAACCACAAATGATCAATTCCTTGAGTGCCTGTTTCTCTGAAATGCCTGATCTCCGTCCTATTTCAGGTTCTTCGCGTCCTGATGATGGGAGGCAGCCAGAGGGAATGAGGGCGGGGGCCTTGCCACACTCTTTCAGGAAACAGCCATGTTGGAGGGGTTGATCGCCTGGGTTCTCAACAACTACCTGGGCAAATATGTCAGTAACCTGAACACGGACCAGCTTTCAGTCGCTCTTCTAAAAGGTAAGGTATAGGAATAGCACCAAGACATCTACTCTTCTTGACACTTTCATCTGCTGCAGAATTACACTTGGATTGGTGCCTTTGCTCCCTTGCATCTAGAGCTGAGTGTCTGCCATGGATAGCATGTGACCCCCCCTCCCTTCCTCCCCCACCCTATGTGGAGATGCAAGGATCTTGAATGCGAGATCGCAGACGAGGTCGAGCTACTAAATCTCAGTCCCAGCGGGAGATGAAAATCCCTCTTTGATCTGGATAGAAATCATCAGTTTTTCATACTGGATGAACGAGGCACTGCAGTATAGTAGCATGAATACAGGAAAATGCAGTTGAAGCCTCTAGTTCAGTGGTTCTCAACCTGGGGGTCGGGACCCCTTGGAGGGGGGGGGTCAAACAACCATTTCTCAGGGGTCGCCATGAGCCAGTGTAGAAAAAGGCACAAACTGCTTGGGTTTGGAGGAGGAGGGGGAGGAAGAGGGGGAAAAGAGTGAGTTACAGCTTGATAGGTTGGAAGGGATGTCAGTCAATGGCACCGGAGGCTGGGATTGGCTGATTATGGTTATATTTTGCTGCAAACAGAAAATACAATGGTGCCTCTTAAGACAAATGCCTCATATAAGACAAAAAACTTGTTGGGAGAAAAACATTCTGGGAATAGGCATGCTTCGCATGACAAAAAAAAAATTCCCTATGGGATGCTTCACAGGAACAAAAAACCGTCCCACATGTACCCATGGGGAAACAAAATGTGGTTATTTTTGTCTTTATTCTAGCCCCCGGAATGGATTGATCCATTCCCAATGCATTCCTATGGGAAACTGTGTTTTGTAAGACAATTGTTTTTTAAAAACAAAACATAAGAACATAAGAAGAGCCCTGCTGGATCAGGCCTAAGGTCCCTCTAGGCCAGCTTCCTGTATCTCACAGGGGCCCCACCAGATGAGTCTGGGAGCACGTGAGACTAGATATCTATCTCCTGATACCACTCCCCTGCATCTGGCCCTTGAAGTGCCCCGGTTTTAAGCCTGGAGATGACACATCTCCATCATGGTCTGTAACCCGTGATGGACTTTTCATCCAGGAATCTGTCCAATCCCCTTTGGAAGGCATCCAGGCCAGATGCCCGCAGACCTATAGAACAAATTAAATTTGTTTTAAGAGGTACCACTGTATAATCTCTCTGCAATAGGTTGGTTGTTGTCTTTAGGGGGATCATGAAGTGATTGCCGGGGATTCCTGGGATGATTTAGTGGACCGGGCAATTTAATGGGGCTCTGGAGAATAAAGTGTGAATTCCCGCTTGACTCCAGAGGGATGAAAAAGATGGAGAAAATGCTCAGCCATTACACCTTTGGCCTTGTGTTTTCTTGCAGGTGCTGTGGAGCTGGAAAATTTGCCATTGAAAAAAGATGCCTTGAAAGAACTGCTACCCTTTGAGGTCAAAGCTGGTAGGTGCTTGGAGAAACAGGAGAAGCCTCCTTTAGGGAAACGTTTTTACGTTTCTGCAGCTGTTCCTTTTATCCTTTTATGGCGTCATCTTTTGCGAAGATGCCTGTTGGCGAGCTCATTTTCGGAAGGCTTTGAAGCAATAGGTTGGCCGTAAAATAAGGGATTGTGTTTGTTTGTTTTTCGCCGCCCAAAAGACCGCCATCCACCAATTCTTGAGCCCAACAGCATCTGTCAAAGAGGGAACAGGTTTGTTTTCCATGGCTTCAGAGACTAGGACTCGGGGCAATGGTTTCAAACTACAGGAAAAGAGATTCCATTTGAACATTAGGAAGAACTTCATGACAGTTAGAGCTGTTTGGCAGTGGAAGATGCTGCCCCAAAGGAGGGTGGTGGGGTCTTCTTCTTTGGAGGTTTTTAAGCAGAGGCTGGATGGCCATCTGTCGGAAATATTATGATGGGGGTTCCTGCACGGCAGGGGGTTGGACTAGATGGCCCTTAAGGTCTCTTCTAACTCTATGATTCTATGATAAAAACTTGGTGGATGGTGGCCCATTTCATCTGGTGCAAGATGTTTGGAAAAGTTGCCCATTGTCTAGAAATGTCTGTGTGTGTGTGTGTGTGTGTGAGAGAGAGAGAGAGAGAGAGAGAGAGAGAGAGAGAGAGAGAAAGAAAATCTGTATCTCTGCGTTCTCATGTTGCTCTCCTTGGCAATTTTAGGTTTCATTAGCAAAGTCACTCTGCAGATTCCCTTTTATCGGCCCCATGTCGACCCGTGGGTCATATCGGTGTCCAAACTGCACCTCATTGGCTCTCCGGCTAAGCCAGAAGACTTTGACGAAGAAAGAGAGAAGCTGCTTGAAAGAGAAAATAAGAAAGCCATCTTATTAGCACTGGAAGAAAAATGGAAAGTAAGCCCCTTGAATGCTTTTGAAATCAAGCTTTAGATTCTGTCCCCCTCTCCAGTTTAGCTGATTGAGTGAATTCAAACTTTAAAGTTGTTTTCTTCTTGCGTGTGTCTCTAATCCAGAGAGCAGGTTTCTTTGATCAAGTACAGAGGAGTCTCTGTCTTCTCTTTTTCAGAAAGAACGGGAGCAGGTAGCTGAATCCTACTGGTACTCAGTCACTGCGTCGGTCGTTGCCAGGATCGTAGAGAACATCGAAGTAAGTTCGATGCGCAAGCATTTTTCTCATTTCATTTCTGATATAGAACACAAGTTGGAAGGGCCCTCCGATGCTGTTGAGTCTAACCCTCTGTGCAAGGCAGGGCATGAGTCAAGTGGATAGAGGGATGCTCTTCTCCCTCTCACAAAATACCAGAACTAAGGGACATCCATTTGAACTGTGGGCTAGGAGAGTAAGAACAGACAAAACAAAATATTTATTCACCCAGCGTGTTGTTAGTCTGTGCAACTCCCTGCCACAGGAGGTGGTGATGGCATCTGGCCTGGATGCCTTCCAAAGGGGATTGGGCAGATTCCTGGAGGAAAAGTCCATCCCAGGTGACAAACCATGATGGAGAGGTGTGTTATCCCCAGGCTTAAAAACAGGCTCCTTCAAGGGACAGATGTAGGGGAGGGGTATCAGGAGACAGACACATCTGGTGGGGCCGCATCTGGTGGGGCCACTGTGAGATACAGAAAGCCGGACTAGATGGGCCTTTGGCTTGATCCAACAGGGCTCTTCTTATGTTCTTATGCAAACCTGCCAGGTAGTTGTCTTTAATTTCTCTTGAAGGCCTCCAGTGTTGAAGCACTCACCGCCTCTTGAGATCATTGCTTCCATCGTTGCACTGCTCCAACAGTTAAGACATTTTTTCACTTGCGTAAATGAGGCCCAGGGAAAGAATGCGAGGAAAAGTTATCCCGACAGACAATTGGAGACATTTACGACTGTGTTGGACATACGATGGTGCCACCCGCGGCGTCATCAGCCCTGTTTCCCGGACACAACTTTGATCTCATTTGTAAATTTGCCAATTGCTTGAGGGACTCTGAAGTTACACTCTAACAACCAACACTTACTGCTGTAGTCCCATGCCTCACAAGTGTTTGGTTTTTCCTGATACTCAACCAAAGATCTGGCTTCCTGTTACTAGATATGGTATTACTATTTCCTTTGTCTGTTTATGAGCAGAGGAGTAACCTTTAATCTCCTGTTTGTGTCCTGGTACCCTTGGAAACTGGATTGCACTGGATTGTCCAATTAGTTAGGCCTTGTTCCACCTGTGAAAATGTTTATCCACAATACGCCTGAGCCTCTTGAGTTGGCTTCGTGCAGGTTTCAGGACGATCTCTCCCCTTGTTCTCTCCCTCTTCAGTTGAACATTCAAGATGTCCACCTGAGATTTGAGGATGGCATCACGACTCCTTCCCAACCCTCTGCCTTTGGAGTGTGCATAAAAAACGTCTCTGTACAAAATGCTGCCAATGAGCCAGTGAGTACAAGCCGCCTGCTTGCAGACGCGCATGAGCTTAAGAGGCATTGCCGTGTGCTTTGATGTATTAGACGCAGTGGCTCTCAACCGGTGGGTCCCCAGATGTTCCTGGAATGCAACCCCCCAGGAGTCTCGTGGCGCAGTGGTTCAATGCCCGTACTGCAAGTAAAACTGTGCTCACAACCTGGGGTTCAATCCCAGGTAGCCGGCTCAAGGTTCACTCAGCCTTCCATCCTTCTGAGGATGGTAAAATGAGTACCCAGCTTGCTGGTGGGGCAATGTAATTAAATAACTGTAAAGCATTTAGAGACTACTTGGAGTGGTATGGGGTGGTATATAAGCAGACCACTTTGCTTTCATCACTAACTGAGCTGGCCAGGATTTCTGGGAGTTGCAGTCCAGGAACATCTGGGGACCCACAGGTTGAGAACCACTGCATTAGAGCATCAGGCAGCCCTTTGGCCACAGGAGACCCCGAGCCAACCTTCTGTCATTCTTGTACTTCATGAAAAGAAAGAAAGAAAAAGGAAGGGAGGAAGGGAGAGGAAGAAATAAGGAAAGGGAGGAAAGAGAGAGGGAGAAGGAGAGAGGGGGGGCGGGGGCGGGAGGGAGAAAGCCAAGAAGTTGTTTAATTAATACAATATAGACTGGGGGTCCTCTGATGACAATTTTAGTGTAATGTTTTTAGTGTAAGGTTTCTACTATTGCTTTGATTATGTATGGATATTCTATTTTTAACTATTTTAAACTGTTTTAATTCTTTTGATTGTAAGCCACCCAAAGACCTTTGGGTAGTGGGCAGCAAAAAAGTTCAATAAATAAATAAATAAATAAATAAATAAATAAATAAATAAAAAAAAATGGTCAACAGAACCTGCTGCCTAAATGGTTTTATTCCAGTAATGTATTTGATAGTTTTATATCATTTGAACTTCTTTTGAAATGGCTGTGGCTTAGCGTGTGCATCATGAGAGAGAGAGAGAGAGAGTGAGAAATATTAAGATGGGTGATTGTTTGGAAAGGTGAGTGGAAGCGCAGAAAAGCAGTCTTCAAAATGTAACTGAATCTGGTGTCGTCACGTCACCAGCACTGACTTGACGGCACACCAGGATTATTAGCAGAAGAAGAGAACAATTGGTTGTGGAGGGCGGTGTCTCCTGCTTCTGCCATGGCTCAGAGTTGTTCTTCTCCTCCTAAGGTGGAGGAACTCATGAAGAAGAAACAGCTGGAGATTGCTGACTTCAGCATCTATTGGGACACCAACTGTACTTTGTTGGGCGACCTGCCACCGGGGGAGCTTCAGGTACAGGCCCCTTGGCGTCCGCGCGTATGTTGGGGGGGGGGACAAGGGAGCCTTGTGCATTTGTGCTGCGGGATTCAACCCAAGTTGTGATTTCCAGAGAGCCATGGATGAAAGCATGGAGAGCCGGGACCATAACTACATCATGGAGCCCGTGTGCACCTCCGCTCTTCTCAAGCGGAACTGCTCCAAAGAGCCCCTGAGATCACGGAATACTCCCCGGCTGGAGTTTGACATCCAGATGGAGATGATACCCCTCAAACTTTCCCAGGTAAAACAGACGCATGCATAAACATGGGGGGATTCTTTTACGAGCAGAGCATTTACTTACGGGTGTCTAGTACATAAGTTTGCTTGTTGTTGCATTGTTGAGTCATCACTCCTCTTGTGCCCTGTAGACTCAGTACCGACAAATCATGGACTTCTTGAAAGAACTGGATCGGAAGGAGCGTCAGCTCAAATTCAGGCGGTGGAAGCCGAGAGTTCCCGTTACCGGAAAGTATGGACGCCGTTTTCTTGATCCAATAATTATCCGCTCCGTGTTAGATGCTGTTTCCAAAATGTATACCGTTCCTGGTTGCTACTCTTGTCCCCGAAGTGTCCCGATCAGCCGTTTCTCTTCTTTTTTTGCAGCAGGAGGGGGGGCAGCCTCAGTGGGGCTGTGATTACTGAGGGTCACACTTGTGAAGCATGGGGCTACAGGAGCAAGTGTTGGTTTGGTTGTTTATAAATTTCAGCGGCGCGTCAAGTACTTCTGCATTTGTTGAGGTCACTACAGCAAGGTTGGACTGGTTTCATATGCTCCTAGGGGCCCCCAAATATTCTCTGTGTGCGCGGGAGGGGTGGAGCCATCCAGCTGGGGCAACAGCATTTTTGGTTGCATTTCTCAAGGGCTTTCTGTATTGTCCGTGTTGCTTTGAGACATGGGAGGTTGCACCGACTGAAAGATCCGGTCGTGTTTAGCCTGGAGAAAAGAAGACTGAGAGTGATATGGTGGCACATATGAAGGGCTATCCTACAGAGGTGGGGCAGGATCTCTTCTCCATCATTCCAACCTCTAGGGCAGGCATGTCCAAACTTCAGCCCTCCAGATGTTTTGGACCACAACTCCCAGAATTCCAAGCCTGCATTTTCTGTGGGAGTTGTGGTCCAAAACATCTGGAGGGCCAAAGTTTGGACAAGCCTATGCAACAATGGGCTCAAGTTGAGAGAACCCAACTTTCGGCTGGATATGAAGAGAAACTTCCTAACTGTTAGAGCAGTACGGCAATGGAGCCCACTATTTTGTGATTCTCTGGGTAGACCCTACCACAGGCATACCCTAACTTCGGCCCTCCTGATGTTTTGGACCACAACTCCCAGAATTCCAAGCCTGTATTTCCAATCCAAAGGACTGTGGGAGTTGTGGTCCAAAACATCTGCGGGACCGAAGTTTGGGCATGCCTGCCCTACCATGCTGTTACCAGGGACTGTTCTAAGCCAGCATCAGAATGAGTGATAGAGAGGATTTCTTTTCTCTCTCTTGGAATAATTTGGGTGGAGGAGTTCTGTTTAAACCAAAGCAAAGCAAAGTGTTCTGCTTATATACCGCCCAATACCACTTCAAGTAGTCTCTGGCCAGTTTACAGTTTTTTAATTACAGTATGCAGGATTTACGAACCCCATGTATTATATTTATGGATTAATATGTATCATCTTCGTATCCAGCACTTCCTGTAAGGAACTGAGTGTTTAGCTTTGGACGACTCAGAGCTTCAAGGTGGAGATTTACACCAGGTTATTCCCTGGTGTAAATGGTAACCTCTCCACTGACTCGTTTCCCTGTATTTTAAGTGCAGACTAAGGGAAGATGATGGAGCTGTGTATGCATGATGTGACTGAGTATCCAGCAAGTGATGCCCTACGTTACTGAAGGCCTGGATTGCAAAATTAATCTTAGTGGTTATGACAGTGGTTTTATTACCCTTCAGGGTTTGTCCCGGCACCTGAGTGAGTCTTCTCATTGGACCTACGTTGATTTCTGAACTCTTTTTTCAGCTGCCGAGCGTGGTGGCATTTTGCTCTCAACGCCTACGTTGCCGAGATCAGAGAGCAGAAGGGACGTTCCTGCTGGGAGTTTGCTCTGCGCCGAGCCCGGGACGCTGTCACATACACAGATCTATACTCCAAGAAGCTGAAAGAAGAGGAACTCTGTGATGAAGAGCAGGTATCGGGAAACAGGAGTGGAGCGTCCCTTCTTGATAATAAAGTGTTCTGCTTATATACCGCCCCATACTACTACAAGTAGTCTCTGGGCGGTTTACAATTTTAATTACAGAGTGCAGGCTACACATTGCCCCCCCCCCCGCAAGCTGGGTACTCATATTACCGACCTCGGAAGGATGGAAGGCTGAGTGAACCTTGAGCCTGCTACCGGGGATTGAACAATTGAATAATTGTGTGTCATCAAGTCAATTCTGACTTCTGGGAGGCACAGTGGGAATGAAACACCCAGCCTCTGTTGAGCTGCCTTGCAGCATATTTATCGGTGTTTGTGGGGGTGTTAGGATGATTTGTTAAAAATCAAACCATTACAAATATTTTGCCTTTTGTTGAAAACTGTTGTGCGGGCTTATTGTTTATTGGAAGTCATCGTTAGCTATAAGCTGGCACCATCGGTTAAACTAAAAAAAAAAGTTCTCATCATTATCCGCCACTAATAAAGCAATATCAGGCTCTGACAGTTGAATTATGCTTGTTAAGTATTCGACTTATTGCCAACCTTGGAGAATGCTTATCGGGCCGGTAATTTGAGAGGATTCTAATGGCAAGCTATGCTTAATTGTTTCCGGGCATCTTCTACCATGCCTTGCCAACAAAGGAAAAGGTGGATCACATGTGTCATCTATCTTAGCTTAATAAGCCGAGACATGTAGAATCCAGACTGGGCCACGACGTAATACCTTCAGGATGGGCTCTCCAAATCGTATCCAACGGGCTTGGCTTCCACCACTTCTCACTTCAGAGTTTTCAAGAATGGGAAACCAGGCTGAGTCTTCCTCTGCATTATATGCATTTTCTGAAATCAGTTCGCTTTTCCTTCTACTCTTAGGAAGAGATGGATCGCATTGAGGACGAGCAGACCTTTGAGGAGCTGAAGATCTTGCGGCAGATAGTTTACCACAGATTCTGCGAACTGGCCGAGGTGGGAGATGTTAAGAAATGCAGGTTTTAAGGAATATTAGCTTCTCTAGGTTGGGATTTAGTAATCATTTGGAGCGGGGGAGTGGGAGAGACACAACCTCCATGGGTCTGTGTAATGGTTATCATTCTGGCTGTTGAACACTGTTTAGGATTATGTACAGCTGCCTAGATGGCCTAAGCGCATCCGTTCTCGCCTGATTTCGGAAGCTAAGCAGGGTCAGCCCTGGTTAGTCCTTGGATGGGAGACCACCAGGGAATACCAGGCACTGTAGGCACCTAGAGTAGGAACTGGCAATCCACTCCATGAGGACATATTTGAACCATGTTGGAGATGTATCATCTCCAGGCTTAAAACCAGGGTATTTCAAGGACCAGATGCAGGGGAGTGGTATCAGGAGACAGAGATCTAGTCTTGTGCACTCCCAGATGCATCTGGTGGGGCCACTGTGAGATGCAGGAAGCTGGACTAGATGGACCTTTGGTCTGATCCAGTAGGGCTCTTCTTATATTCTTTCTTATGTTTATTTTTCCTGCGCATTCTTCAGAGTAACGTAGAGAAGAGCAGTAGTACAGGAGATTCTGTATATAAAATTATGACAGCAACAATAATAACGCTGCCGGTAGTTGAGGGTACTAGCAAGATGGAGTTGTCTGTGTTAATAACACATGGAACCCATAATTGGAATCTTGCGTTTTTCATTCCACGGGGCACAGAACGGAAGCAAGAGAGGGGATTGATCCGTTAATAATAAGAAAAACTGTACTGTAACTTTTCACAGTGAATTGCTCCAAGTTTAGGACTCTCTGTAGGCTATACCTATCGTCACAGCAAAGTGCATGACTCAGTGGCCAACAGACGTTTCTTAACTCAAGGGAGTTTGCTGCCCAAAGTTCCACCTTTTGTGTAACTCCACAACAGCATTTTGGCCAATGTGTTGACATATAGCCATGTTTTCTCACCAGAAGGCTGCTATTTTGGTTGCCTGACCAGCTAGTCGGATACTTAGATCCAGTTATTCCTGGGTCATCTGCCTTCCATTTCATTCCCACCTCCAGGGTCCCATGTGTCTTTTGTAGCAAACACTTCTGGTGGCTCCGAAACACATACTGCTTTCATTGTACTCTGTTTTGGACGGGACAGAGAGGATAGCGCTCTCTCTCTCTCTCTCTCTCTCTCTCTCTCTCATTGCTTTCTATTCTTGCTAATTCTGGCCTTCCCCTGGGCATGCAAAGGCATTCATTCTCTTTTTGGCTTTCCTTAATCCTATTCTGGCTCCGCTCCTGCTGTCACTCATAGCTGTGAGAAGGAGCAGAGGCAGGGAGGCATAAAAGCAAACCAAGCCGGGGTGAGAGCTGCAAAAGAGTGCCTCGTGCATTCGCTGTAGAGCCGGGGTCAAAGCAATGCGCAGCAATCAATGTGTGAGTTGCCTTTTTAACAGAGCATCAAGGAACCCATGCCTGATCCCTTGGAGGCCATTTCGGAAGCGGAGCCCGCAGCCTCCACCAGCGGCAGGAGTGGAATGCTCCATTACCTTCAGTCGTGGTTTCCAGGCTGGGGCGGATGGTACGGTGACCTGCAGGAGGCGGCGGACACTTTTGAAGGGCTGCTTTCGGAAACGTCGGACCAGTGGAGGCCGGAAGACCCTCCCGGTACGAGGATGGGGCAAGGGCGGGAGTCTACATATCCCAGAGTGGCGAAAACCAGCCGGGGGGAATCAGTCCAATCCTCGTGGGACAGCAACCTGGGCTCCCTAAACAACCACGCCGTCTTCTCTGTAATAGCCTACATTGCCTGAGCACATCCTTGTTTAGTTGTTTTATTTAAAATTACAATGTATAATTGAAAATTTTTATGTTGTAAGCCACCCAGAGTAGCCTTCGGGGTTGATGGTCATGGTAGAAAAGTCTTGAGCTGCCTAGATGCCCTGCGCACATCCGATTTCGCCTGATTTCGGAAGCTAAGCAGGGTCGGCCCTGGTTCATCCTTGGATGGGCAACCACCAGGGAATACCAGGCACTGTAGGCGTCTGGAGTAGGAACTGGCAAACCACTCCAGTACTCCTGCCAAGAAAACTCCATGGACATGTAGTGACACAACACACACACACACAGAGCAGTGTTGGTGAACCTAGGGCATGGGTGCCAAAGGTGGCCCTCGGAGTCCTTTCTGCGGGCACCCGGCATTGCCCCTTCACAGCCACCTGTATTCAGGTTAAATGGCTGTATCGGCACTTAGCGGAAACTTGCCGTAGTGGGTTTTGAATTGCAGTTTGGGCACGCGGTCTCTAAAAGGTTCGCCATCTCTGGTTTAGAGGCTTCCCAACTTCCCCGTGGCTCCCCCCCTCCCCACTATTTGGAATGCTTCTTTCTTAGCTTTATATACTGCCCCATTAGTGCATGTATCATTCTGAGCAGTTGACCGAGATGGAGGCAAATAATAATGATGATGATGCATTAAAAGAGCAACCAGCAAACAACGCATGGCAAGGGGGTTGGACTGGATGGCCCTTGACGTCTCTTCCAACTCTGTGGTTCTATGAGAAACTTCAAGAGCCATAAACAATCAAAGAGAAATGCAGAATGGGAGGCCCAATAAACAGCCATCAAACAGAAGAAGCAAGGTGGGGTGGTGGAGAGCCTCAAACACGGTGGCCATTCTCTACACAGCTGTATTTTTGAGTTGGTTCAGAGGACGGGAGCCACAGCAAAGAAGGCCCTGTTTGGAGTGCATGATTTCTTGGCCTTTCTTGGGGTGGTTATCTGGAAACGCGTGGCCTGGGATACCTTGTGGTGGATGACCTTGGGGAAAAGTGCTCCGAAGGGTAAATTAGAGATGTCTGTGTTTTCAGAAAGAGTTTTCAAGTAAGGTGTTCTATCAACTCTCATCCCACTGCTTCATCCTTGGCCCCAGCCACCCAAACATCTGGAACCATCTCTCGAGTGCAAAGAGATTTCCCATCCCTTTCTCTTGGTCATTGGCGCCCAACCTGGGATCCTCCATTGTTCTGAGATTACCACTCTCAGAAATCCTGGCCAGATGAGTTAGCGTCAAAGGCTTCTGGGAGTTTTAGACCAAGAACATCTGGAGATACAAGAGAGGATGTCCAGCCAACGGGGAAGGGACTCAAACAGGGTGGCCATGCTCTTTTAATTGCCTAGTGAGGGCAGCAGAAATAAATAAGTAAGGACTGTAAATGAAGGTGTTTTAAAACTCATTAAAATATCCCAAATTTTTGCAATTCCTTAAAGTTGATGAGACTGCTGATATAAGTGTATTATGTTAAATTTAAACCACTCTGTGGGTATCGTTTGGTTCTGTCGGGCAGATTTGCTCCTGGTTTCCATCTCTGCTGTTTCCTCCCGTCCTTCTCTAGGGGCCGATGACTTTTTTGACCCAACCGCCGATGTCTCCAGCATCAACACCTTCACCAAGAGGGACCACGTTCTGGCCAAGTTAAACCTTCGTCTGCAAGGCGGGCTGGTCACTTTGCTGCACGCCGAGAAGAAGGGAGGGCAGGCCGCCGAAAGAGCTTTCATGCAGCTGGAGTTTTCAGGTAGTGAAAAACCCTCCTTTGCTTCTGCAACGGGGACTACTGGTTTCGCCCATTCTCTCCTGTTGAATTCCTAGCCGGTTCATTCGTCTCAGCTGGATTACTGGCAGAGCTGGGTTGTTGCCCAGCTCAAGGGATGCCCTCTGGGCTTATTGCAGGCATGTCCAAACTGCGGCCCTCCTGATGTTTTGGACCACAACTCCCAGAATTCCAAGCCTTTATTTCCAGTGGCAAAGGACTGTGGGAGTTGTGGTCCAAAACCGACGTTTGGACATGCCTATGGAATGACCAGGACCAAAAATATGAAAAGTTTTTCCATCCGAGTGCTTCCTTTCAGTAACTAAGCCTTAGTAGGAGTCTTTCAGCCCTTCAGAATCCTCGAGTTGGAAGAGACTCAAGGGCCATCCAGTCCAACCCCCAGCCATGCAGGAACCCCCATCACAGTATTTCCGACAGATGGCCATCCAGCCTCTGCTTAAAAACCTCCAAAGAAGGAGACTCCACCACCCTCCTTTGTGGTAGCATCTTCCACTGCCGAACAGCTCTAATCATCTAGGGCAAGACACCCTCTTTCTTCATAAGGCTGACCTTGTCGGCTTGTTGACCAAGAGCAAATGCCCTTGAAGTACAGACTGAAGAATTAATGCCAACCTTCTTGTGGTTTATCTTCTAGGAGTCACCATCCTAGCGGAAGCCCTCCCTCGCAGAAATTCCTCCCTCTTCAAGGTTCAACTTGGGAGCCTTTTTCTCCGGGACTTAGCTACGGAAGGAACCATCTTCCCCCTCCTGGTCTTCCCCAACCTGGTGCGTGGCATTTCGTACAGCTTTGCCTCTTGCAGAATTTGAAGGTTTTTTTTTTTTTTGAAGTTGCCTTAGATTGCGTTGTTAATTCCCCTTTCTTATTCTTTGAAAACATTTCCTTCGGGCCAATTCACGAGCCGACTCCAAAAAGACAATGCTTCCCTAAACGGAAGCCGGTGTTTTGTTTTTAATTTATTTTCCTTTCCTATTGTTACATGTTTAATTGTTCATTGGTGTGGGTTCTTAAGATGCTTTTAACAGGGATTGTTGTGTAGCTTTAACGGCCGGTGAGTTGCCTTGAGTCCTCTACGGGCAGGAAAGCAGCCAGCAAGCAAGGAAAAAAAAAACCCTCAATTATTTGTTTTAAGCTTCTGGTTGATGGCAGAATGGCTGAGATCTTAATTATTTTAGGCCCCGAGAGATAGTGAGCTAGGAGGCTGCTTTTGTTATGGTCATTCCTTGCTTGTCTTCCACCAGGTCAAGAGAGTGTACGTGGCTTGCTTCCCTCTCATGTTGGTGTTGCAGCAATGCTGTGGCGTTTGGCCCAAATACACACACAGACACAAACACACACACACACACACACACACACACACACACACACACACACACA
>JAHTLZ010003423.1:2498544-2508591 GCA_023846285.1 Phrynocephalus versicolor | reverse complement strand
GTGTGTGTGTGTGTGTGTGTGTGTGTGTGTGTGTGTGTGTGTGTGTGCGCAATGTGTAGCCTGCATACTGTAATTAAAACTGTAAACCGCCCAACTTGCAGTGGTATGGCGCGGTATATAAGCAGAACACTTTGCTTTATGGAAGTGTTTTTCTTTCATTGTTGCCTTGTGAACTGGCTCCACCTTTTCCAACTTGCTTTTAGCTTGGGGGGGGTAAGCCCATTCCGTCTCGTGCAATTTACTCTCCCATATTTGTTTTTAGCTTAGTCGCGGCCATGGTTGCTGTTTCAGGCCCCTGTTGCCTATATCAGCAGGCACGCGGCCATACAGAGGTATGGCGGAAGTCCCAGTCCAATGCAGGCCGTCGTGCTGCAAAGGTTGCAAATGTACATGGCAGGTAAAAGACGCGTTATCCCATTCGTTCCCATTAGGAAAAAGAAGTTGGGTGTGCCTCTTCCATCGGCCTGCAGACCTCTTCATCGGAAGCAAGCAACCAGAGCAGTGGTAATAAGTTTAATTGTTTTGGGCGACATCTTGAACTGCAAGGGGAAACACGCCCTTTCTGTGGATGCAATTAGTGGTGCAACATGTGAAGTTCAAAATGTCACAT
Source organism: Phrynocephalus versicolor (assembly GCA_023846285.1). Lineage (NCBI taxonomy): Eukaryota > Metazoa > Chordata > Lepidosauria > Squamata > Agamidae > Phrynocephalus > Phrynocephalus versicolor. Next base: position 2,507,981 of record JAHTLZ010003423.1, on the reverse strand, counting down.
GCCAACATTAAAAACACTGACCAGAATCTTTAGTTTTTCTGCATGCGCTCAAGTGAAAACATCGACGTTGCAGCGATGGACTGAATCGAAGGGGCCACTTCTGTGCAGGTTGTGCGACCAGGCATGACACCCACACTTTCATCATCCTCTGGCACTTGCTATGACTCCCGCTTGTTTTCCTAATTGCATGCATGTGACATCTAAGAGGATTTGGGCTAGTGTCGCTCTTTGTTTTTTTTAGCGGTCTCCATTGTTTTGGCCGACGTTTGCCACCCTTCTTGCTTTCGCCCAGCTGCAGATCCTGCTGTCCCTGTGTTTGAGATGCTCTACGAGAGAAACCCAGTTCGGAGCCATTTCGAGCGACGGCTGGAAGTCAGCACGCAGCCGTTGAACATTATTTACAACCCTCAGGCCATTAAGAAAGTTGCAGATTTCTTCTACAAGGGAAAGGTCCATACCTCAGGTGAGGAGCTTCCATTCCTATTTGTCCCCGTAATCGCTTCTCCGGTTCAGGAGAGATGGTCCTTCGGGGTTAAATTTCACGGAAATAAGTGCAGGAAGTTCACTTAGCTTTTCTTCTTCGGATCGTTTTCCCCCCCCGTCTCCATCTTCTTCAGCAATATCAGTGTTGCATGTGTAACATATATATTGTATGGGGAATTGTGTATGGCTGTTGTTTTTAAAATCGTTTTTATGCATTGGTTATGAATGCTGTCAGGTGAAAGATTATAGGGCTGTGTGTGTATGCTTGGTTTTTAGGTCAGTTTTAAATGAGTACAAGTGATGTTCTGCGTGTGAATGTAGGAGTATGTGTATGGATGTTTTGTTCTTAAATGGCAGCTTTTATGTCTTGGATTTTTATACTGGGGTGTGTGAATGAGCTGACTGGATGGCACTTTTAATCTCGTATTTATACAATGGTAATAAATTCCATCCCATTCCATTGGTCCTGTGTGGTGGTGGGGTCCACCGTTTTATATTGGAGGTGCTTTTTTTCTGGTCGCTGCTATCGTCTGGGTGTAGGCGAGTGATTCTCATGTCGTTGTGCAGTGTATCGAGATGACACCCTTCAGCCACTTGTTATCGACCTCCAACCGAAGGCCATTTTGCGCTCGCGTGTTGGCATCAGAGTGCAGGATGTGGCCATACCATCCTCGCCTGGCTTCTCATCCTGCTGGAGTTACCAAATGTCAACAAAGCGAGCCTTACCACTGTCACAGGGCAACATCCTTATTTTCATGACAGCTAGGCGATGCCCAGTTCATTTCCAGTGAACAGCTATTTTTCCTTAAGAATTGAGGGGGTGGTGATGATCATGTTACTCCCTTAGAGAAATAGCGGGACATCTTTTATGTACCTTGAAGACTCTCCGGTTTTCTTGGGCACCAGCCTGCGTGGAGGGTCTCTTCGGACACTGGACCCATCAAATAAGATGAGCTGCTGCCCGCAGCTTTTTATGCCAAAGAAAGCTTGTTTTAGTGTGTTTCCTTTTTTCTAAAGGTGCAAAGAAGTTGCTTGTTGTTTTTGTCATCTCTATGTCTTAGTCGCTGAAGGGGAAACCAATCTGTGCTCGTTCTGCCTGTCTCTCTCACCGCTGCAGGTTTTGGGTGTCAGTCGGAGCTGGAACTGAGGGTGGCCGAAGCCGCCAGAAGGCAGTACAACAAGCTCAAAATGCAGACCAAAGCGGAAATCAGGCAGACAATTGACCGCCTGCTTGTTGGGGATTTCATAGTAAGTTTGGAGAAACAGGGAAACTAAATTTTTTCCTGTTTCCTGCGGCAAACAGTCCAAAACTGGATACAGTAATACCTCGGATAACGAATGCCCCCCAATAACGAATGTTTCAGAGAACGAATCGCAATTTCCAGGTATAGGGCTGCCTCGGATAACGAATTTTCCCTATGGTCTGCCTCGGATAATGAATAGCAATTTTAGTTATAGGCCTGCCTCTGATAACGAATTTTCTCTATGGGCTGCCTCAGATAACGAATTTTCCTATGGGCTGCCTCGGATAACGAATTTTCCCTATGGGCTGCCTCGGATAATGAATTTCCAGCATGCATCGGTAAAAAAGAGTTATCCTGGGCTGCATCACATCTGTACCTTTAACATGCACTTTATAAAGAGTTTTGAGCAAAGCTATCAGGTGCCTGTGTCATTTTCCTAGGCTCTGTAACGGATTAATTGGTTTCCCATTCATTCCTATGGGAAACCGTTTTTCGGAGGACGAATTGCATTGGAGAACGAGTTAAATTCGTTGTCTGAGGTACCAATGTAACTGGAACAGTTGACGTAAAATAGCTATTAAAAACAAAATCCCCCCAAAACCTAGATGTGCTGGATGCGTTTTATAGAAAGGCAGAGGGTGTCTCCTTTTGTCATTGTACCTCTGCTGATGTTTCGGGTAAATATTGCCACAAAACACTTTGAAATTGTTTTTTTTTAACAATCTTTTCCTCTTCCCTTTCCAGGAGGACAGCAAACGCTGGACAGTGTGCCTTGATATTTCAGCCCCGCAAGTGATCTTTCCGGACGACTTTAAATACGCCGATCCCGTTCTCGTGGTGATTGACTTAGGAAGGATGCTGCTTACCAGTTCTCAAGGTATCGTCCAGTTTCCTCAGGGTAGTGGCAAGGGGAAGGGAGGGTACAAGGAGATGTGTCCTTCGAACGCTTGTGTAGGCGAAGAAGCCTCATTGAAAGTCTCACCTTTTCTTTTTGCAAAATATAAATCTTCAAGGTAATTGAGATGAAAGAGTGGTTTTGCCAGTTTCACAACCACGCAGTGATTTGAACCCTCCAGGATCCTAGTCCTTCACGCTCTCCGCTACACCATTATTAAGACCTTATTAGTGATGTTTACCAAGAGTAGAAACTCTTTAGCAATGGCTCTGTGCTTTAGAACAGTCTGTGTAAATTGAGCAGAATTCCCTCTCTTGGTGTATTTTGGGGGGGGGGGTCAGGGGTTGGTTTATTGAGCAGCTGTGTTGCCTCTTAATGGTTATATGCTTCTGCAGATGTCTATGGATGGATGGATGGATGGGGGGGCAGGCAGGCAGGCATGCAAAAGGAACTGATAATAGACCCGTGGTTCTCAACCTGTGGGTCCCCAGATGTTCCTGGAGTGCAACTCCCAGAAGCCTCAACCACTCGCTGTGCTAGAAGGGATTTTTGGGAGTTGTAGTCCAGGAACATCTGGGGACCCACAGGTTGAGAACCACTGTGATAGATAGACAGACAGACAGATGGACAGAAGGAACTGATGGTAGACAGACAGAAGGAACCGGTGATATACAGGTAGACAGATATACAGAAGGAATTGATGATAGATGAACTGACCGATGATTGATAGATTGATAGAGGGACAGATAGATAGACAGAAGGATAACCAGGTAGATAGATAGATACGAATATGCCTTTGAATGTGGTTTTATTATTTAGGCGGTGAGCTGTTTAGAGAGTGTTGTGTCTTGAAAGGCGAGGCACAAATGAAATAATTAATGCCTGATTGTGTGCCGTGGGCCTCTCTCTTCTGAATTTGTAGAGGAGCATAAGAAGAAGAGTTCAGGTGGTCCATCCTCAGAGCTGAGTGACGTGAGTGACGATGAATATAGAACCCCTCTGGCCACACCTCCCAGCAGCCCACCTCCCGAAGCCCGGGGGACGCGTGAGAACCAAAGACTTGGCTTCACAGGGGTCGAAATCAGCGAAGAGCAACTCCAAGCCCACCTGATGAGTAAAAAAATGTACGACACCTATAGCTTGTCCTTCATGGACCTCCAGATCATGGTCGGGCGCGTGAAGGACAATTGGAAGTACGCCCAAGATGTGGACGTTGGCCCGACTCACGTTGTGGAGAAGTTCAACGTCCACTTGCAGCTGGAGCGCCGGTTGATCTACACCTCCGACCCCAAGTACCCGGGAGCCGTCCTGTCGGGGCACCTGCCCGACCTGAAAATCCACATTAACGAAGATAAAATAATGGCGCTGAACAATTGCTTCGCCCGGCTGAGCGCCTCCGACGCTGACGGGGGCCCCGCTTCGCGGGCCGGGAAGGAGCCGAGCGCCGCGGGTTTGGACTCGCACGGGAGCTTGCACAGCTCGGTGGTGAATTTGACGCAGAGCGTGGTGACGATGGAACAGCACACCAAGGAGGTCCTGGTGGAGTCGCAGCTGCTGCTGGCGGAGTTCCAGGTCAACTGCATGCAGCTGGGCGTCGAGAGCCACGGCCGGTACATCTCCGTCCTCAAGGTCTTCGGCACCAACGCCCACTTCGTGAAGCGGCCGTACGACGCCGAGGTCTCGCTGACGGTGCACGGCTTGCTCCTGGTCGACACCATGCAGACCTACGGCGCCGATTTTGACCTCTTGATGGCTTCCCACAAGAACCTCGGTTTTGACCTCCCCACCGGAAGCCTCCGGGACAGCAGCGCCCGTTCCCCTGCGGGCGGCCCCAGTGAGACCCGCCCTACGGAGGGGTTGCGCTCGGCCGAGAAAAGTGTGGGGGCCCCCGGGGAGTTTCCTGGCAGTTCCGGCCCGAACGACGAATCCTTGATTAAGTTGGAGTACCAGTTTGTGAGCGCGGAATGCCCTTCCATGAACCTGGATAACTCTCTCCAAGTGATCTCCGTCCAGATGAACAACCTGGATATCATCCTGAACCCGGAGACCATCGTCGAGTTGATCGGATTCCTCCAGAAGTCCTTCCCGAAGGGGAAAGAGGATGCCAGTCCTCTTCCATTGATGACAGACGCCGAGAGAGGCTTCATCCACCAAGACACCTTCCAGTCCACCTACGCGCAAAGCACGGAGGTCGCTGTCGATATCCGTTGGCTGAACATCCTCCTCCTCAGGACCGTCACGGCAGCCAGCGGAGAAAAGCTCGGCCGTAAGATTGCGACGGCGAGCGTCGGCGGCACCAAAGTGAACGTCTCCATGGGCAGCCGACTGGAGGTCCACGGCTCTCTGGGTTGCCTGCATCTCTTGGACTTGACCCAGGAGAACCCGAAAAGCCAGTACGTCGTCAGCATCGGGAACACGGTATGCTACGAGAACCTCCTTGGCCAAGTGGGCTGCTCCAAACCTGTGCTTCTCCCGTTCGAGGACGGCAGCCACCTGCCGGACGCCCTGAGTTTCGCTTTCGCCGAGCAGTCCAAAGACGAATGTTCGCTCCAGCTCAAGATGGCCTCCTTGCATTACAACCACTCGGCCAGGTTTCTCAAGGAGATCACCTTGTCCATGGACGAGCTGGAGGAGAGCTTCCGGAGCATGCTGAAGAGCGCGGCCAGCAAAGTGACCACCGTGCTGGCCACCAAGACGGCCGAGTACAGCGAAATGGTCTCTCTCTTTGACCCGGTGCCCCGGCCGAGGGACGGGGAGGCGGAGGCGGACGGAGACGAATCCGTCCCGCCGCGCCCCAAAACGGAACCCATTAAGCTGATTTTAAACGTGAACATCGAGTCTCCCGTGGTATCGATACCCCGCAAGCCAGGAAGCCCCGAGCTGCTTGTCGGACACCTCGGGCAAATCTCGATCCAGAATTTTGTGGCAGGAGAAGACAGCCGGAGGCACGACAGGCTTCAGGTTGAGATCAGAGATATCCGGATGTATTCTCTAAACACCAGCCATTTAGTAGGCAAGAAAGAAGCGGATCCCGAGGGGTCGCACCGGGGGCCTCCTCCACCAGGACAGGGCAGTACCAGCAACCAAGAAGATGCCCAGTTCACTCGGCACGATTTCTTTGAATCCTTACATAAAGGTTACGGTAAGTCCCCCTAAACCTCTGATTCATACAGAACTGGTCAAAAATTATGGATTTGCCGGTGACCATCAAGACGGTGGCTTTTCATATCTTAAGATGTCCCCAAGTACTAACCATGACTTTGGTGGCCTTCTGAAGTTGCCTTGCAATGACTTGTGTGCCAAAACGAGCAACTGGGTTTGCCCTCTGTATTCCCACTCCACTCCGGGACGTGTGTCCGTGGGCTTGAAAATCTGGACCAGTGGTTCTCCACCTGTGGGTCCCCAGATGTTCTTGGACTGCAACTCCCAGAAGCCTCCACCGCTCCCTGTGCTGGAAGGGGTTTCTGGGAGTTGCAGTCCAGGAACATCTGGGCACCCACCGGTGGAGAACCACTGATCTGGACCGACACCATGCGTCTGGGTGAGAGCTCACCGTTCACAAAAGCAGATGCTCTGATAAAATGGATGAAGCTTCCAGTTGCCTCAAAATTATCATTCCCCCCATCAGGGAGCGGTAGCTGTGTTGCTTGGTTGTGGTAGGTAGGCAAGGAACCAGCAACCAACCAACAGAAGGAGTCTTACGTTAGCCTCCTGCCACATTGCGATTCTTATATTGCGGTTCCGCTATATCGCAGGATCTGTCCCCACCCCTCGCTGCCCCACCACCGCTGCCCCTGCAGTGCCTGTTTAGGAGATGTGACTACAGTGGTACCTTGTATAAAGGAATTAATTCATTCCAAATGAAATTATGTTGAGCAAATTTTCCTTTACACAAATTCCCATAGGAATGCATTGAAAACGGAGCGATCCCATTTTTATGTTGCACAGATTCTCCCCATAGGCGATTCTGTTAAGCAAATTTCCCCTATCTCCGGAATTTTTTATGTTGTACAAATTTTATGTTATACAAGCTGTTTGTTATACGAGGGTCCACTGTACTTTGAAGTAGAAAGCATGGCAGCTCAGCAGGTATCTACTATGATATTCTTAATTTGACTAATGCAAGCTGGTAGCTGGTGGTTCATTTAGAATGCATCGGTTTAGAAACAGAAAGATCATTTACATCTGGGATTGGGAAAATAGATCCAGCTTGGTCTTTTTTTACTTCCACACTTGGTGGCAATGTAGCATATTGCTTTTTGATCCATAGCCAGTAATTGCAGCTCATATGTGTCTTCTTCATTGCAGCCTTCCACATTTTAAATAATGCGACCATTCAGTTTGAACTGGAGAAGATCCCAGTGGAGAACAGTTCGGAGTTGGCGTTCTGTATGAATGAGGATATTGAAATCTCAAGCCTGATGCGGATTGAGGGGAAATTTGTTAACCCTCTGCAGGTATGATAAATCATTGTGCGTCGTTGAAGCAGTAGGCACCTTGAGAACAATGCAGTGATAACTAGAAGAAAGCACTACTTTGTAAAGGATAAATCCTCCCAGATTAAACTGATCTTGTTTTCTTTATAGGGAGTCTTTCTGGTAGATGGTGGGGAGGCTGCAGATGTAATATATCTTGACTTCAACAAAGCTTTTAATAAAGTGCCTCATGATATTCTGATTAATAACCTAACTAGATGTGGGCTGGGTAGAACAACTATCCAGTGGATACGCAATTGATTATAGGATCATTCTCAAAGAGTGTTTATTAATGGCTCCTTCTCTGACTGGGAGGATATAATAAAGATAACATCTGGGCCTGGCATTCTTTGATGCTTTTAATGATCACATGGATGAGGAAACACAAGGAATGCTGATCAGATTTTCAGATGATGCAAAATTGGGTGGCGTAGCTTATATCCTGAAAGATAAAACAGCATTCAAAGCAATCTTGATCAGCTTGATTGTTGGCCAGAAACCAACAGAAGGAAATAAAACAGGGACAAGAGTTGTACTATACCTTGGAAACCCCTTTGCAAATTAACGTGTTGGCCAGCCAACTATATTCTCATTCTTCCCTCAGCAACAGGAAGGGACAATCTCTGGAAGCAAATGGTGTAGCAGCCGTGGTGTGGGAGTATGCAAAAAGCAATGCTTTATTTATTTATTTATTTTATTTTATTTTATTTTATTTTATTTATTTTTACAACTTATATGCTGCCCACTAACCAAAGGTCTCTGGGCGGTTTACAATCAAAAGAATTAGAACAGTTAAAACATCAAATATCAATAAATAATTAAAATAGCAATAAAAACCTTACACCGAAATCATCACACTAAAATTGCCATCAGAGGACCCACAATCTATATTGTATCAATTAAAAAACTTCTGGAACAGGAAGGTTTTTACCTAGCGCCGAAATGTCATCAATGTTGGCGCCAGGCGGATCTCACTCGGGAGGGCATTCCATCACTTGGGGGCAGCTGCCGAGAAGGCCCTGTTCCTACAAGCCATCCCTCTCACCTCCTTGAGGGATGGCTCTTTCAAGAGGGTCCCCTGGCTCGATCTTAATTGCCAGGTAGGTTCATATGGAAGGAGGAGGTCCTTTACATATCATGCATGTTGGGTTCCCTCCTTCCTAAATGCAGGTGGTGTTGGCCAAACACGTGTACGAGCAGGTTTTGCAAACCCTGGACAACTTAGTCTGCAATGAGGATTTGACGAGTCCTCCGCCCAGCTTCCCCTCTTCCACGTATCTCAGCTCTAGTCCTCCGTCGGCATCCCTCGGCAGCGGCGGCACGGACTTTCCTCTTGACAGGAAAGAGAACGGGCTCTTCGGTCATTCCGGCTTCGCTCCGGCGGCCAGCCAATTTGCGCCCGTCAAGGAAGCCGCCCACCCGTTCACTCAGGTCCAAGCCACTTTCCACGTTCCGGAGCTCCAGGTCCAGCTGAGCGGAGACCTGACGCTCGGCGCGCAAGGCTTGGTCAGCTTGAAGTTCCAGGACTTTGACATCGACTTCGCCAAGGACCACCCCCAGACCTTGTCCGTCCAGATTGCCTTGCGCTCTTTGCTGATGGAGGACCTTCTGGAGAAGAACCCGGACTCTCAGTATAAGAAGCTCATGGTGTCCCGCGGGGCGCCCAAGCCCTCCACCTTGGCCCACAAGGAGTACCTTTCTCAGTCCTGCCCGTCCGTGTCTCACGTCGAGTATCCAGAGATGCCGCGCTCCCTCCCTTCTCACATGGAGGAGGCGCCCAACGTCTTCCAGTTTTATCAGCGGCCAGTGGGCCTCTCCTCGCATCGGAAGCGCCAAGAGGAGCAGGACTCGGAGTATCCCTCGACGCCCCCGCCGTCTCCCACCCCGCAGAAAGCGGGCGCCAAGAGCGACTTTGACGACGCCTTGGTCCACGTCCACGTGCTGCTGGTGGACAAGAAGCACCCGGAGTTCGACTCGCGCTACGGGAAGCTCGGCCGCAGCGTCGACGTGGACTTCAACTGCCTGGACGTCCTGATCACACTGCAGACGTGGGTGGTGATCTTGGACTTCTTTGGCATCGGATCCACGGCCGAAAATCACAGCCTGATGTTGCCGTTGGAAGATACTCCTCAGGCCGCCAAGTCTGACCCGAGTCTCCTTTCGACCGCGGAAGCCGAAGATTCTGTCAGTACCAAAGTGGATCTGAAGGTATGGAAAAAAAAAGACCGGGCTTTCACCAGTTGTTTCTTTTGGGTGAAGACGGGGAGGTCGACGGTTGTTTGCACGATCCTTTAAAGCAGTGTTTCTCAACCGGTGGGTCCCCAGATGTTCCTGGACAGC
>JAHTLZ010003423.1:2486767-2497656 GCA_023846285.1 Phrynocephalus versicolor | reverse complement strand
CTATCTATCTATCTATCTATCTATCTATCTATCTATCTATCTATCTAAATAAATAAATAAATAAATAAATAAATAAATAAATAAATCTGCATTTCACTGGGAACAATGGTAGAATTACACCACTGGTCCCTGTACTGCAGGCACGTCCAAATGTGGGAGGACTGTGGGAGTTGTGGTCCAGATGTTTTGGACCACAACTCCCACAGTCCTTTGCCAATGGAAATACAGTCTTGGAATTCTGGGAGTTGTGGTCCAAAACATCAGGAGGACCAAAGTTTGGACATGCCCGCGGTACTGTTTTTTGTTAGTGAAATGCAAGACTGAAGTGCGTCGGAGAGATTTACTTGGCAGGGTTGAACGAAGAGGCGTCAAATGTTGTCGTCTGACGAGACAACCCATGGCATTTCAAGGTGTCTTTAATTTTGAGGCCGGGTCTTTCTTCCCCAAGGTGAGAGACCAAGCCCAGCGAGCAGCCAGGGTCCTTTTGGACATTGAGGCTGGGGCTCCCGTCCTCCTCATTCCCGAAAGCTCGAGATCCGTCCGCCTGATCGTCGCCAATCTCGGGAAGCTGAAGGTCAAGAACCGGTTCCTTTTTGCAGGCACTGTGGGCACCTTCTCACTCAAAGATAAGGTAAGGCTCATATTCAGGATTGCTTGTTTGATGGTGATGATGGTGATGGTGATAATGATGGAATCTGAGCTCCCCCAACCTCTGGCTCCGCAGACCGATGCCCAAACCGTTGAACAATCCATCATGATCTTAAAATAATGCAAGTTTATTTGTGTCAAGCCAGAGCTATTACAAATAGAGATGGGCACGAAACGAGCGATTTTTCTTTTTCTTTTTCGTTTTTCGTTTCGTTACGTAACGAAACGAAAAACGAATTTTGACTCCAAAATGAAACGAAACGACCCAAAACACGAAAAATTTTGTCTTCATTTTCGTTACGGCAAATACATTGAATTGTGCTAAATGGTAACGAAACAGCAATTTTTCATTTTCGTTTTTTCGGTTTGTTACATAGCGAACCGAAAACGACATTTTTTGCAAAAAACCTCACGGAAACGGAAACGAACCGAAACGGACCCCTAAACGACCAAACGACAAACGAAACACCATTTTTTTGAGTCGTGCCCATCTCTAATTACAAAAGAAGTTCAAATGATATAGAATAATCCGACACACTGCTGGACTAAAATCACCTAAAACCAGATTAAACCATGACCCTCGTCACTGCGAAAGTCCCTCCTTAAAACCGGTTACCTGAAAGGCCAAGCTGGCTGCCTTTTCAGAAATATGTGGTCCATCATCTCCCTGTAGAAAAAAATGAATCAGCTACGCACCAGATGTATTAAATGGAGGACCTAACTTTTTGAACAAAATGGCTCACCGCTCTTTATAGATTGGACAGACAAGTAAAGATTAGGTTGTCAATGGCATTAGTTCCACGTTAGCAAACTCTTTCCTGGAAAGCAGTGGTGTGGAACCATTGGCACTCCAGATGTTTTAGACCACAACTCCCAGAATTCCGAGCCTCGATTGCCAGTAACCAAGGACCGTGGGAGTGGTGGTCCAAAACATCTGGAGGGCCGAACGTTTGCATTGACAATGTCCCCCAGTCACTGCAGAATCTCCATTAGAAATTCGTTACCTTAACTACTGTGGGCAAGGTATTTGTATGGGTAACTTGGACGTACTGGGGGACAAACAGGCACAGCGAGGGAATCAAACTCCCAGCCTCTGGCTCCAGAGCCAGAGACCTAAAACCCTGATCTATCCCGCAGTTTATAACTGGTGAAGTTGGGAGGGGCCTGGGAGGCCATCAAGTCCAACCCCCAGCGTTGGAGCCCTCGCCGCCTCTCGAGGTCATTACTTCCGTTGCCATACCGCTCTAACAGTTAAGAATTTTTTCCTGGCATTCAGCCGCAAGCTGGGTTCTCTTAATCTGAGATGATCTTAGAGCTGGAAGGGACCCCATGGGTCGTGGGAGTCCAGCCCCTGCGAAGGAGGCACAAGTGGGGGAATCGAGCTCCCGACCCGCTCCGCAGACAGATGGCGAAACCTCTGGGCTCTGCAGCAGGTCTGTCTCTTTCGGCTCAAGAGCGAAGGTGCTCGCTGTTTGTGTCTGAGTTGATCTCTTTCTCTTCCTCCCCTCCTGCGAGGATTCCATTCTGCAAGGCAAGGCCTTCAAGGATCCGTTTTCATCAGAGGTACCTCTCCCCCCACTCCCGGTCTTTCCTCTTGGGGGTGTCGGGGAAGGCTGGGCATTTGCGCTGAGAAACCTTTCGGGAACCCTGTCGCTCTTCGAACGGCACTCAGCAACGGCGTGTCTTTCTAAACCTCTGCCTCTCGATTTCTGTATGTTGGTGGTCATCTACGGATTTCCATCGGGGCTGGTCCGGAATGCAGTTTGTGGTGCTGTTGTGGTGTGTCTTTTGGTCTTTTCTTTACCACTGCCCGACAGTATGAACACTCACAACACAGAGGAGTTTGTACCTTTCTTTGCTCCCTCTTCTCTTTTCACGAGAATGTGTCACAGCTGGTCTGACGCCCTTGTGCATGGGGAGGATTGATCAGAAAATAAACAGCCCGACATCTACAGTAGGACTCCTGTATCCACTGATTCATTAACCACTGATTCAGTTATCCACAGCTGACAGGGGAAATTATTAAATAAATAAAAGCAAGCTACTGTCACGAACAGTGGTCGTAAAGCAAGCTACTGTTGCAAAAGATCAGTCCTAAAGCAAGCTACTGTCACAAAATGGCAGAGGTTTTTTTCGGGGGGGGGGGGGGCCCGGGTCGACATTCTCTCTTATCCACGGTTTTCGTTATCCATGGGAAGGCCTAGAACCGATCTCCAGCAGATACTGGGGTCCTACTGTAATGGCGAAAAAGTGGAGCAGTGTGTGCTGCATATATACCACCCCATCATGCTTAAAACACTCTCAAGAGGATTTACATCTTAATCATGCTGACTCCGCGTTAAAAATTACACATAAAGGCAACATTGGTGCTAGCAGACCAAGACTCCCCGAGGCGATAAGTTCATGATCAGTTTGTGGCCTGATAGCTCATTCATAGGCCTTCGTTTATTTCCCCCATCTCTTCCAAAAGAGGTAAGAACCATTGTTTAAATCCTCTACACTTTTGGATTGCACAGAGACATCATCGTACAGAAGAAGGCAGGCCTTTAAGGTGACCCGCTGAGAACCAATACTTGATACAGTCTGCAGAAGGAATCCTCTGCTAAAGCTACTTTTTGAAAAAGAGGTTATCCAAAAACCAACGTATCTCTTTCGTCTTCTTGTTGGGAATGTTCTCTACGGCGATCGTCGTTTTGTATGCATTTGGGCTCACTGGGCGGATCCAAAAAGTACTGAGATCTTTTCTGGGTTGCTCAGGGCTTGTTGAAGTCCGCTCTAGGGACAATCCTTAATTTGGGGCTTGCTCTCTCTTCTCCTTGCCGTCGTAGCAAGACTCTGCTCAGCCTTCCTCGCCTCTGGGGACCCCGAAACACGGCGTGAGGAGAACCCCAAGTGACGAGTCCAAAGGGACACCAACCTCAGAAGGCCTGTTCATGAATTTGTCTTCTCCCGCACCGCTTCCCCCTTGGCAGAAAAGTGAGCTTACAACAGCTGCTGGGACTAAGCCACCAAAGCTACCCACTTTGGTAGCCCCAGAGCATGCTGGTAAGTTGGAGAGAATTGTCCCAACATGATTTACAGTGTTTGCCCTCTTCTGGTTAGATGTGATTATTTAATTTTTATGTGAATATTCACGTCAATGGTGGTACTTGTCCTTGCAACCAGTGGTGTGCATAAGCATGGTCGTGCCATTAAATAATTAAACTACAATTGAATAGCTGTATCTGTGTAATCTAAATCTCTTGTATCATTGAAACAGAGCTTGCGTCGTATTAGTCTGTGGAATCGGCCTACCTCAGCTTCGAGGGTCCTATAATTTGATGAGAAATCTGTGCATTTCTTCCTGTCATCCTTTAAACTCTTTATATTCCCACCTTTCTCCTGAAAAAAAGGATCTGAGGCAGCTTACAGTATTAAAAGCAGATAGTCTTAGGAAATGAAAAGTAAATAAATAATTGCAGATCCATTCAAGTGCTCAAATATGTACTGGATATATGTTTTTTTGTTTTTTTTGGCAGCGGGGGTGGTGGTGGTGGAAATAAGAGTCAACGTGATTTATTTTTACATGGTCGTGATCTGGAAGGCGGCAGAACAACACACTGGGAATGTTGTGTTTACCTGTGATAATAAATAATTCATGAGAGAGGGCTGTACTGATTGGTGGGCTTGTAGACTAATGAGAGAGTCTAGGGGAGCGGCCTGTGAGGATTTAAGGCTCTGCTCAGCACTGCTTTAGTCAGATAGGGACTGGGACTGTCTGAGAGAAAGACAGCGAAGGCTAGATAAAGCAAAGTGTTCTGCTTATATACCACCCCATACCACTTCAAGTAGTCTCTGGGCGGTTTACAGATTTAATTACAGTATGCAGGCTACACATTGACCTCCTCCCCCAGCAAGCGGGGTACTCATTTTACCAACCTCGGAAGGATGGAAGGCTGAGTCAGCCTTGAGCCTGCTACCTGGGATTGAACCCCAGGTCGTGAGCACAGTTTTAACCTGCAGGACAGGCATTAAACCACTGAGCCACGGGGCTCTATATAAGCGGCTTACACTTTCAGGAGAGAAGTTAGAGAGAGAAGAGTGAGGAGTTTTGGAGTGTCTGTAAGGAAAACTGGGTGTTTAGATTTTGTAAACTTAGGAACTGGGTTTATGTATGTTCTGCTTTATTAGTGACTAAACTTGAGTGGGTTTGACCAATATTCTTCTTTTTGTTTGTACTTAAACATGCTGCCATTAGTGATTTTAATTCTACTGTACATGGTAATCAATGAACCTCCTTTATTTTTACCCAACGTAAAAAACAGTTGTGAAGGCTTTAATTTACTAGCAAAGCCAGTCAGTGGGAGCGATAGAGGAAAGTCAGCAACAATGTTTGTCCGTAGCCTGTGAAAGGGCCGGGGGCGAGCGTGTTCACACGGTAGAAGTGCGTTTCTGCAGAGCATTGTTGGGGAAACTGACTGTCACAAATTCACCTCTCGTAGAGGAGCATAGCTCCCTGCTGGACTGCATCGTGGTTGACCTGCAGGACATGGACATTTTCGCCGCCGAAAGAACCTCAAGAGAGAATGCCCAGACGGAAGGAGACGCCGGCGGGGAGCTGATCTTCCCTTCCTTTCGGGTCAGGCAGACGGGAGGGAGCCTCCTAACGGAGCCCTTCCGGCTTAAGCTGCAAGTAGAAAGAAACTTGGACAAGTGAGTGTGTCTCGGTGGTGTACCGTGGCGGTGTCCGCGTTGCCTCTGGAAGTTGTGTCACCTTGACTGTTGGTTGGGAGGTGGGTTTGGCGATGACTGGTCCCGTCAGAGACAGACAACCGTGCACAATAAAGGGGGGGTGCTGAATTCATTGCACAAATGAACAACTTGGACAGCACCCAAGTATCCCGTTGGTTCATCAGTGACTTTCTGTGGAGCCTGGTGAGCACGTCTTGGTGGACAAGTCAGCTCCTGGCAAACAAAAGCGAGTTTGCACTGGATGGTCCTTGAGGGAGCAAAATATTTAGGAAGCAGCTTTTCCTTTCCTAATTATTGCTTTGTTGTACTGTGGCATCTTATTTGAATAAGAATATCTTTTACATTGTATTTTACTGATTATGGTTTTGATTTCTGTTCAGTTTGTAAACCGCCCAGAGTAGCCATGTAGCTAGATGGAGCGGTATATAAATTTAATAAATAAATAAAGTAAATAAAACTCAAGGGACGTCCACACAAGGTGTGTTGCGCACCCAGCTGCTGTGCTCCAAAGAGGCAGGGAGGGCATCTCCAGAGGTGACCAAGCATGCCAATCAGAGCAGAGATTGGCTCTTTGGTAGCTTTGGCTGTTGAAGGTGGTTTTCTCTTTGCGATCTGTCCCCTCCTCTCTCGGTGCTTGCAGAGAGATCAGCCACCAGGTCCCCGATATCTCCGTCCGCGCCATCGTCTCTTCCGTGCACTGCTCTCTCGACCTGAGCAAGTACCAGCTGATCCGGGGCCTGCTGGAGAACAACCTCGGGGAGCCCGTTGAAGAATTCATGCGCCCTTACGACCTGCAGGATCCCAGAATCCACGTAAGAGATTTTTGAGTGTTTTGCAGCTGAAAATACGTGCCAAAAATGCCGGCGTTGGCGGATGCAGGCGCGGGGCTTATGCGGGAAGAGAGGGTGTGAAAGCAGTGTTGTTCAACCCTTAGGATTCAGAAAGCCTGACGAAACTCTTATCGGATCCCCCTGAGATCCACCAACAGAGCCCGATCCGCCTCTTGCCCTCCTTTAAAGGAGGCAGAGAAATCTGTAGTTCGGTAACCAATTTCTCTGCATCCATGTGTCTTTCGTTCTCCTTTCAGACTGTCTTGAGCGGGGAAGTGTACACCAGCATGTCTCTCCTGATCGACATGGTGAACGTCAGCTTGGAACTGACCAGTCCTCGGGGGAAGCCCGGCTCCTTAGCTAGGTACATCTACCTGTCTCTCTCCCGTGTGTGCGCGTGTGTGTGTGTGTGAGAGAGAATGGCTGAATTCTAGGGCCTTTTAAAAGTTTCCGTTTGTCTATACAGTAGACCCTTGTATAACAGACAGCTTGTATAATATAAAATTTGTACAACATAAAAAATTCTGGAGATAGGGGAAATTTGCTTAACATAATTGCCTATGGGGAAAATCCATACGACATAAAAATGGGATCACTCCGTTTTCAATGCATTCCTATGGGAATTTGTATAAAGGAAAATTTGCTTAACATAATTTCATTTGGAACAAATTAATTCCTTTATACAAGGGACCACTGTATTTGAAAAAAAAAAGTTAAGAGGTGAATCCAGGAGGGAACGAGAAGGATGCAAGTCACGCCCAGGCCACGTGTAGTTCCGGGGCTGGTGTTGGATTCATGCTAGTCCTTCAGCCCCAAAGGTGAAGGCCTAAAGCAGGCATGTCCAAACTTCGGCCCTCCAGATGTTTTGGACCACAGCGCCCACAGTCCTTTGCCATTGGCAAATCAGGCTGGGAATTCTGGGAGTTGTGGTCTAAAACATCAGGAGGGCCGAAGTTTGGACATGCGTGGCCTGAAGGATGCAGCCTCACTGCACCTGACGAGCTGTGCCTTTCTTAAGCGAGTCCTGTCTTGGGACTTTGCTATCCAAGGGACCAAGGAGAGAGTGGTGTGGTTTCCTGGGGGCACCGAACCATGGCCTTTGCAAATCAAGTGGTGTCGCGCAAGTAAGGTCTCATTCCCAGCAATATTGTTACGGTTTGGTGCCGTCGCGGAGTCTTGGGCAGCCCGGGATAAAAAGGAAGGGAGCGCTGCCAAGATGGAGTTCTGCAGCCTATAGAGGGTTAAGCAGAATTGATGACAGTGGATGGATTTGTTCACTGTCTGGCGTGCACTGCTCGGAGCGTCTTTCTGCCGGTATGCCCTGATGTTCTGATTCGGAATTGCGATGGCTGCAGATCTTAAGGTCAAGTCATGATCCCATCCGCATGCATCCCTTCCGCCTGTCCTTTTGAGCTTAAGAACAGAGATGGGCACAAACATTGGTTCGGAGGTTCGTGCCGGTCCGTACACCTAGCCCCGCAGGTGCCGCGTGTTCCCTTCTGTCTGCCCAGCCGATGACCCACTCCTCTGTTGGAGTGTGTTCCTCTCCTCCTCCTCCTCCTCCTCCTCCTCTTCCTCCTCCTCGACTGTCCCATCTAGTCCCCGAGAGGAGCATGGGTTTGAATGCCCTGCCTCCTTATCTGGGAGGGCGATCAGCCAAAGAGCTGGGGCAGGGAAAAGCCACGCTCTGCTGGAGACTGATTGGGCAGGGGGAGGAGAGGAACACACCCCGGCTGGCGAGTGGGGGAATCCTGCTGCAGAGGTGAGAGGAGGGAATCCGTGGTTCCATATGCACGAACTGGCACGAACCTCAGCTCCGAAATTCGTGCCCGTATCTCTTGAGGGAGTGGTAAGAATTGTCAGTGTCAAAAGCCACGATGTCTTAACTTTCTGTTTCACGCCCTCCCCTTCCTTTAGGTTCGACTTCAAGAAATCCAAGCTGCTCTTTGAGAGCTTTTCAAACCAGACCAGATCCATCAATTTGGTCTCGCACTCCATGATGGCCTTTGATACACGCTACACGGGGCCACGGGCGTCTGGGGGTACGCCCAATGTATTCAACTGCATCTTCCAGCCCTCCAAGAACAGCTGCTGCCAAGGGGCCATCCAGATTGAGCTCCACTACAGGTAAGAGAGCTTGCAACCCGACTTAGCTGGGAACAACGGAGAGCCTTCGATTTTCACCGTGGCCTCCCGGGTGCGCCTTGGTTACTCTTTGAGCTTGGAGGGAAGAGAGTTTCATTGTCACAACAAACACGGTCTCACCAAACCTCTCAAACATGCCTGTAGCTAATCCTGGGCTGTAAGGGCAGGGGTTTTCTTAACTCATTCCTGGTGTGGGTAGAGACCTCATCTTGGCCATTTAAGTCACACACACGTCCTGAATAATGACGTGAACCACCACCGGCCCCCGGTATTGTGTTCATAGGTGTTTCATGCACTACACCTCTCAGAAATCCTGACCAGCGCTGCGAGTGGTGATGGCTTCTTGGAGACTGAGCCTAGATCAAGGGAAGTGATAGTGCCACTCTATTCTGCTCTGGTCAGACCCCACCTGGAGTCCTGTGTCCAGTTTTGCGCACCTCAGTTTAAAAAGGATGTTGACAACCTCGAGCGGGTGCAGAGGAGGGTGACCAGGATGGTTGAGGGTCTGGAGGAAATGTCTTATGAGGAACGGCTTAGGGAACTGGGAATGTTTAGCCTTTCAAAAAGAAGGACTGAGAGGGGATAGGATAGCTATGTTTAAATATTTGAAATGATGTCATATTGAAGAGGGAACAGGTTTGTTTTCCATGGCTTCAGAGACTAGGACTCGGGGCAATGGTTTCAAACGACAGGAAAAGAGATTCCATTTGAACATCAGGAAGAACTTCATGACAGTTAGAGCTGTTCGGCAGTGGAAGATGCTGCCACAAAGGAGGGTGGTGGGGTCTCCTTCTTTGGAGGTTTTTAAGCAGAGGCTGGATGGCCATCTGTCGGAAATATTGTAATGGGGTTCCTGCATGGCAGGGGGTTGGACTGGATGGCCCTTGAGGTCTCTTGCAACTCTATGATTCTATGAGAACCTTTGGGGACCTAAGGTTAGGAACCACTGCTCCTTAGAGAGGTAATGCAGCCCCTGCACTGTGCCACCCTCAAGGCTTGCCTCTGCAGTCCTGGGGCCACACCCCTACCCGACTCAAGTCCATCCTGGACATCTTCCTATTCCTCAGCTGTGCTGTCCCCCTCTAAGCAAGGCTTTCTTGTTAAATGTGTGAGGAAACAAGCAAACAGAAGTATAGGGCGCCTGTGTGTGTTTTGCTTTTGCTTAATGGTAATGGCCTGGCCCGTTTCTGTGTCCTGTGAGCAGGCGAGTGCCTCCCTCTCCAAGGTGGCCTGGCCTGGGTTTATGGGGTTGCTCCTTTTGTCAGGTCAGATCTCATGTCTCCCGTGGTAGACCTGCCTCTTTTCCAGGTACAGCTGCAAATAAATAGGTGCAGCTTCAGCGATGTAAGGAGCATTCTCGGTGCAGAGAAAGCTAGCACGAACGTCTGGCTGCTTACCGGAGGTTCTTCTAGAAACGGAGACCAGAATCACCCCTGCGCGTCAGTGGTGGGTGGCGTCTTGAGAGAGCCATTGGACGGTTCTGACTTCGTTGCTTGCCTGACAAACTCTGTCTGACCCCACCAATAATCTTGCTTGTATCTCAAAGGTTCAGACTGTCAAAAAGTGCTTATGTTGATTAAAATAAAAAACAAAAGCGTCTTTTCCTCCTCGTTAGGTCGACCAAGGATTCGTCCTTCTTCACCGTGGTCCTGAACAACCTTCGCGTCTTTCTCATCTTCGACTGGCTGGCGCAGGTGCACGCCTTCCTCCAGACGCCCAGCGACACCAAGAAGCAGCCTCCCAGCGTGGGCACCCCTTCCCGGCAACGCAGCTCCGGCAGCGAAACCTCGGTGGTTCCGAAAGCGGTCAAGTGCGGAATTGTTACAAAGTGCTCCTCTCTCCAAATCTCGGCCGAGAAACAACTGGAGGTCAAGATAAATGTGACAGGTGAGGTGAGGGACGGGACGGTCGAGGGAGGGAGGTCGGACAGATGGATCAGGGAACCTAACAGTTTAAGGAACTGGGAGAGCTGAGCATGTTTAGCCTTGACAACAGGAGACTGAGGGGAGATAGGACGGTGCCTTTCAAATATATGAAAGGCTGTCATACAAAGGAGAGGCAGGATCTGTTCTTGATCATCTCACAGTCCAGCACACACAACAATGGGCTCAAAGTATGAGAACCCAGCTTTTGGCTGAATATCAGGGAAAAAAATTCCTAACTGTTAGAGCAGTATGACGACGGAAGCAATTGTACTGTTAGAGCAGTATAACAACGGAAGCAATTGTAGTGTTAGAGCAGTATGACAATGCAAACAGTTGTACTGTTAGAGCAGTACGACAACGGAAGCAGTTGTACTGTTAGAGCAGTATGACAATGGAAGCAGTTGTACTGTTAGAGCAGTACGACAACGGAAGCAATTGTACTGTTAGAGCAGTATGACAACGGAAGCAATTGTACTGCTAAAACAGTATGACAACGGAAGCAATTGTACTTTTAGAGCAGTACGACAACATAAGCAGTTGTACTGTTATAGCAGTACGACAATGGAAGCAATTGTACTGTTAGAGCAGTATGACAATGGAAGCAATTGTA
>JAHTLZ010003423.1:2446977-2473406 GCA_023846285.1 Phrynocephalus versicolor | reverse complement strand
ATAAATAAATAAATAAATAAATAAATAAATAAATAAATAAATAAATAAATAAATAGATAGATAAATAAGATAAGATAAGATAAGATAAGATAAGATAAGATAAGATAATGTATTTACTTTTAAATGTGGTTGGGTCTCAGAGAAGCTTTGTGTTCTTTGACGTTGTTACTGCCATGGATATTTTATAGGTAGCAAACTTGCAGGCTCTCTCGCCTGTGGTTTCTGAGTGGCCATCTTGTTTCTATCTCCGTTTCTTTCCTAGATTGGCAGCCCAGTTAATAGAACAAACATCATCCATCCACACGTTTATGTGAGTAGCCATTTCACCTCTTGTCTCATCAACAGTCCATTAAGAGGACGTCCTTCTGTGAATGGAGCTTTCATACAACGGAAATTGCGTGGCTGAACAAATGATTTCATAGGAGAGACAACATTTTGGATAGAGTGCCAGACTGGGCTGGTGGCAGTGGTTGGGATCTACATTTAGGTCTTCCACAGAACCAATAACTGTGAAATATTTCAAAACTGCGCAATATACATGTTCTCCTTAGGACTTTCTCATGTGGGGATACTAAACAGACTTAAATCTAACACCTAGTGCTGTTAAATGCACATGGCTGCCAAAGGCAGGAGAAACTTGGGGAACAGATTATTTTCAAACAAATGCTCCAGTTCAGTGTCTCATGTCAGAATTTACTAATAACTAATTGAAGCAGCCCAAATGAAACGGAATCGGTACCAGTTACTTTCGGAAGGTTTATCAAGCGAGCTGAGAGAAGCGAGCCGTTAGATTTACTGGTGTGATTAAGAAAAGAAATCTCTGTACAAAATTGAATCCTAACGATTTTGGGAGGGCATTGACGTATCTCTGTAAACCTGTTCCGTCTTCGATCTTTTCTTGAAAACAACAAAATATTTTTACAGTTCTCTTCATTGCCTCCAGTCCGAGTGGTTTTTGCTGTCACCATGGAAGGGAGTGCCCGGAAGGTGGTCACTGTGCGTTCAGCCTTGATTGTGAAAAACAAGCTGGACCTACCTATGGAACTCAGGCTGGACAGCCCTTCTGCTCCAGACAGTAAGTGTGTTCGACTGTTGAAATGCCCACGGAATGGCTGTGGCCCCCACCGGATATATCAGCGCCACCCCTGCCTGCAATTTTCCCTTTCTGTAAACCTAGCTTCAATTCATTGTTCATTTGTGCTTGGCTGATGTTACGGGGTATCCAGAAGGACATTCTGGATTGTTAGTTCGTTTCAGTCATGGGCTCTGGAGCCAAGGTGAAGTACTCGGATCTAATTTCTAGGCCCATTGACCAACTCGCTCATTAAATCCTTTTCTGGGTGCTTATGCAAATCCATCAGTCTCAGTGGCTCCACTCTTACCTGGGATTGGCAGTCTGGTTTAAGCCCCCAGGCTTCTTTATTCTGCCTTCCCTGTGTCTTGCTGGAGACCTTTGTCCCAGCATCATGGAATGCCTTGAAAAATATTCCCAGGAACGGCTTTTTGGAAGACGAGCAGTTGAGCCTGTAATTTCTCTCTGTGAAAGAGGAGAAGAAGGTGGTTCCTGTGGCTGTGTTTGGAACTCCTTTTTCCCCCTACTGTTGTTCTACTGTTTTTGTCATTAATGTTGATGACGGTGTGCCCTCCTTTTTATGCCTAGTTAGGATAGAAATGTGGATGGATGAATGGAAGGAAGGAAGGAAGGAAGGAAGGAAGGAACTAATGGATAGATTGAAGAAAGGAATGAACAAACTGATGGAGGGAGGGAGGGAAAGATAGAACTGATGATGTGTGGATGGATGGAGGCAGGTATAGGTGGATGGGATGATGGAGGTATGGAAGGAAGGAACTGATGATGGAGGAATGGAAGGAAGGAAGGAACTAATGGATGGATTGAAGGAATGAGCAACACAACTGATGGATGGAGGGAGGGAAAGATAGAACTGATGATGGGAGGATGGATGGATGGAACTGATGATGGAGGGCTAAGTGGATGGGATGGTGGAGGTATGGAAGGGAGGAACTGATGATGGATGGATGGATGGAAGGAAGGAAGGAAGGAAGGAACAAGGAAGGAAGGAAGGAACTAATGGGTGGATTGAAGGAAGGAATGAACAAACGGATGGATGGAGGGAGGGAAAGATAGAACTGATGATGGGAGGATGGAAGGAAGGAACTGATGATGGATGGATAGATGGATGGATGGATGGATGGAAGGAAGGAAGGAAGGAACGGATGGATGGGCGGGTGGGTGAATTTGTTCTTCTCCCTTGGTTTCAGAGCCCGTAGTGCTGCCTTCGGTGATGCCCGGGGACTCCTTTGCCATCCCACTGCATCTCACCTCCTGGCGTCTCCAAGCCCGGCCCAAAGGGATGGGGGTCTTTTTCTGCAAATCTCCCATCCACTGGACGAATGTTCAGAAGACCTCGGAGGTCAGCAGCAGCAAACGAGAGTGCCACGCGATGGAGTCGGAAAACAGCCGGTTCTTCAGGTGACTGAGTGATGGAAAAGCCACACTCTTCCCCCCCCCCTTTTTTTTTTTGTTTCAGAGGATGGATACGATCCCAATGTTGTCATCCAACAAAATTTACCAACAAATAAGAAGGAGAGGTCGTAGGTCTTCACCAGCTGGTCGTACCTACAGTTAGTTAGTTAGTCAATGGGCAGTCAGGTCGTCATGGAAATGTCAGTTTCTGGTTTTGAAAAGTTGTTGTTTTTCAAATCTTAAACTCTGCAGTCTAATTGAAAGGTAAATCATATTTTTGCTGCAACAGATCGGAAGCCACAAGAACTGTCTCAAGGGACACACATGCCCCTGGGGTTGGGCTTTTTGATCAATTGGTAAAGCAGAACAGAACATTCATAAAACGAGTTCCCTGAAGTCATTTCCCTGCGTTGCAGCGTAACTGCGGCATCATACGTTCCTTGTACGTAAGGGGAACGATTGTAGGGGAAAGTACCTCCAGGCTTAAAACTGGGGTACTTCAAGGGCCAGATTGCAGGGAAGTGGTGTCAGGAGACAGAGGTATAGTCTCATACAGTCCCAGACACATTTGGTGGGGCCACTGTGAGATCCAGGAAGCTGGACTAGATGGGCCTTTGGCCTGATCCAGCATGGCTCTTCTTATGTTCTTATGTTCTTGTCTCTTAGCAAGTTTTTACCGGGAACATTTTGATGTGAACTCTTGCTCTGAAAAAAAAAAGTATTTTTAATAGAACAGGAAAAAACAACCACCACTAAGGGGACTTAAAAGAAAAAATAATAATTCCACTAAATAATCAAATGCAAAGCATTTGTTACAGTTCGTATTAGGCCTCTGAAATTTTACAATAACAAGGTAGTAGATTTTAAACAATCTTTTAATGCTAAGTGGATTCATAAAGCATTTTGGATTTTGGAAATCTGTCAAGCTTCATTCTTTTCTGTTTTGTCGTTCTGAGGACCGTAACAATAACCCGTCTGCCTGGTTGTTAATAATTGTTAAAATTGACAGAAAATTGTGTTTTTTAAATTTAAAAAAAAACAGGCAGTCTCAAGCATGGCCAATCAGAGAAGGAACATGATGAATTGATCCACAGAGAGGGTTCCGCTGTGTTAGCACAGAGAAATCTCGTCCTATAACTCATGTCCTTCAAATGAGGGCCTAACCTGGACCAAGGTTTTCTAAGTGGGATTTGTTAGCGACTATCACTTAGTGAAAAGAAAGTCCTCGGGGAGGCCCCCTACCAAATGCTGAACAATGCCAACTGATGAGGACTCCGTCAATTCTGGGAGGTTCTTTTAGGAAATTGCTCCCAGGATCTGCCAGCCAGCTAAGCAGGGCCCTTGCACAACGGCTGGGAGATTCTGGGACCCAATTGTGCAAGAAACCATTGAGTTTTCCAAGGTCCACCTTTGGCATAAGGCAGACATGTCCAAACTTCGGTCCTCCAGATGTTTTGGACCCCAACTCCCACAGTCCTTTGTCATTGGCAGTCTAAGCTTAGAATTCTGGCAGCTGTGGTCCAAAACATCAGGAAGGCCAAAGTTTGACCATGCCTGGCATAAAGTGAAGCGTCCTTTGCACCTGATCGTCAGGAGACAACACAGGGGGATCTTGCCATGCCTTTCCGCATGAAAACAATGCTTCCGGAAATTCAGCCACGCAGTCCCGTCTTCTCCTGGCGCTTTATTTCTGTGTGCCTGCCTTTCCCCGTAGGTTTTGCGTCGCCATCAAGAAAGAAAACTACCCGGACTACATGCCCTCCAGCATCTTCTCCGACAGCGCCAAGCAGATTTTCCGCCAGCCGGGGCACACCATTTATCTCTTGCCCACGGTGGTCCTTGGCAACCTGTTGCCATGTGAACTTGAGTTTTACGTGAAAGGGATGCCGATCAGTGGGACGCTGAAACCCGGGAAGGAGGCCGTGCTGCACACGGCCGACACTTCGCAGAACATTGAGCTGGGTGAGGCTGGGCGCAGCCTGGGAGCTGCTCGTTGTGGGCACCAGTGCGGCCCAAATGACCGTCCTGTTTACTCGTAGTCAGAGCTTGGGAGGGCTGCCTTTCTGGACCAGCTCCCATCCACTCTTAACCGAGCCCCAAAATTATATTTCCAAAATGCTAATAGAGCCTTTTCTGATGCCTGAAAGTCTAAGGCCAGTGTTCCCTTTGACATCCTCGAGCAGTGATTCTCATCCTGGAGGTCGGGACCCCTTTGGGGGGTCGAACGACCGTTTCACAGGGGTCACCATGAGCCAATCAAGAGAAAGGCACAAATTGCTTGGGTTTGGAGGAGGGAGGGGGAAGAGTGAGTTACAGCTTGATAGGTTGGAAAGGATCTCAGTCAATGGCACCGGAGGCTGCGATTGGCTGAGGGTGCCGGTAGAGGGAAGTTCTCTATGGCACCTGCGGCAGTGGCCTGCCAAAGGGGTCTTGTGGCCTCTTCCAAGCAGGGCACCCCCAAGGAACTGAGGAACTGTTCCTTGGGGTTGCCCTGGGCACCAACATGAGGAACTGTATTAACGGGTCATGGTATTTGGAAGGTTGGGAACCACTGTCGTAGAGTGTAGTGACCCCCGGGCTTGGTGGCGCTCTGTGCAACCACGATGCAGGCACGTGGTGGGGTTCTTGAAGAATCCAGCTGCTTGCACCACTGCAGTCCAGCTGCCTAATGAGTTTTATTGGGGCCATTTAACTTCCTTGGGGGTGCAGGTCATTTCCTCTGATGCATATGGCTTTTGAAGGAGTGGTTTGTGATTCAAAATGGTCATGAACCACTTCGTCCCAAATCATGGAGGTGATAGTGCAGATGTTTGCTGCTCCCATCCGTGGCCTCCTTAGACAATGAGCCACTCACCTGGCCCTACTTGCTTGCTTTACCAATCTCCTTGGCTAATCTCCCAGTCACGAGCAAGAGCACAAACTTTTCGGCCTGGCTGCTTTCTCTGGATGGGAGATCAGCCATTCTTCAAGTCCAGCTTGCTTGCTTTACCAATCTCCTTGGCTAATCTCCCAGTCACGAGCAAGAGCACAGACTTTTCGGCCTGGCTGCTTTCTCTGGATGGGAGATCAGCCACTCTTTAAGTCCAGCTTGCTTGCTTTACCCATCTCCTTGGCTAATCTCCCAGTCATGAGCAAGAGCACAGACTTCTCTGCCTGGCTGCTTTGTCTGGAGGAGAGATCAGCCACTCTTCAAGTCCAGCTTGCTTGCTTTACCTATCTCCTTGGCTAATCTCCCAGTTATGAGCAAGAGCATGGATTTATCTGCCCTGCCCTTCTCTCTGAGTGGGAGATCAGCAAGAGGTGAGGCAGAGAAGACTGAGCTGTTGCTGGGATTGGGAGATCAGTTGAAGATCAAAGGAGGTAGCAGAGGGGAACAGTAGCGCCTATCCTGCCACCTTAATCATTTCTTGTTCTCCTTTTGATACAGGAGTGTCTTTAGAAAACTTCCCACGCTGCAAGGAGCTTTTGATACCCCCGGGAACCCAAAACTATATAGTTCGGATGCGGCTGTACGACGTGAACAAGCGGCTGCTGAATCTCACCATACGGATTGTATGCCGGGCAGAAGGGTCCTTAAAGATCTTCATTTCAGCACCCTATTGGCTCATCAACAAGACAGGTGAATGTGGATCAACTTCCATAAATCCCTTAGATTTAGTGGATTTTGTGGGTCTGCTTGTTGGCCTTAACTTGTGTTGGTTGGTTGGTTGGTTGGTTGGTTGGTTGGTTGGTTGGTTGGTTGGTTGGTTGGTTGGTTGGTTGGTTGGTTGGTTGAGTTGGTTGGTTGGTGGTTGGTTGAGTTGGTTGGTTGAGTCGGTTGGTTGGTTGGTTGGTTGAGTCGGTTGGTATGGTTGGTTGGTTGAGTTGGTTGGTTGGTTGGTTGGTTGGTTGGTTGGTTGGTTGGTTGAGTTGGTTGGTATGGTTGGTTGGTTGAGTTGGTTGGTATGGTTGGTTGAGTTGGTTGGTATGGTTGGTTGGTTGAGTTGATTGGTATGGTTGGTTGAGTTGGTTGGTATGGTTGGTTGGTTGGTTGGGTTGGTTGGTTGGTTGGTTGAGTTGGTGGTTGGTTGGTTGAGTTGGTTGGTTGGTTGGTTGGTTGGTTGAGTTGCTTGGTTGAGTTTATTTATTTATTTATATAGTTTGTATACCGCCCACTACCCAAAGGTCTCTGGGCGGCTCACAATCAAAAGCAATGCCATTCTAAGAGAGTGTAGACCCCTTATAATAATAATAGTTACCCACCATCAAGTCCGTTCCAATTGACGGCAACTCTTCACAGAATTTTCTAAGTACCGTAGAGGAGCAGAGTTGGAAGGGGCCTCCGAGGCCATCGTCCATCCTCCCCCCCCAACCCCGCTCCAGGCAGAAATCCAGAGCAGAGTAGATCAGATGGAGGATTATCCAGTTTTGTCAGTAATACCTCTAGTGCAGGCATGTCCAAACTTCAGCCCTCCTGATGTTTTGAACTGCAGCTCCAAGGATTCTAAGCTTAGATTGACAATGGCAAAGGACTGTGGGATTTGCGGTCCAAAACATCTGGAGGGCTGAAGTTTGGACATGCCTGCTGTAGTAGGTTTGCTGTTCTCTTCTTCTGGGGCCACCCCGGGACTGTGAGACTTGCCCAAGGCCACCCAGGACGAGGAATTGAACTTGCGGAGTATCCGAGCCAGCAAGGGGTTCCCACTCGGGCTGTTATTGTTTAAAAAGCCCCTGCCCCGGAGAGGAGAAGTCCCTTGATCTTGACCGGCATGTGGCTGTCTCTTATCGCTCATGCAGGGTTGCCGCTGATCTTTAGGCAGGACAACGCCAAGGTGGATGCAGCGGGCCAGTTCGAAGAGCACGAGGTAGCCAGAAGCCTTAGCCCTCTCCTCTTCTGCTACGCTGACAAGGAACAGCCAAACCTGTAAGCTTCAAGGATGGGAGTTATACATATGCCAACAATGTATCCCATATTCCATTTAAATAATTAGTATTGTTTTTCCAGTCGCTTCCTAATTTTAATTTCACATGTCAGTTTAGGATTAATAATTGCTTTTGGTTTTTGTTTTGTGTTGTAGCTTTTATTAAAAAATGTATTTTTAAAATTTATTTATTTATTTATTATTTTGTGTATTACATTTTTATACCACCCATCTTCCGAGGGAACTCCGGGCAGTTAGCAATAAGGTTAAAAGAGCAATAAAACACCAGAAAAAGGCAACGCGATAATAAGGGAGAATCGGCGGCAAGAGGCGTCAAAGGGTAATTAAATTAATTAAAGGTCGCCCAATGCCTCCTGATACAGCATAGTCTTAAGTGCAGGGACTGTTCAAGGCGCAGCTCACTGGGGAGGTGGTTCCAGAGCGAGGGGCCAACCACAGAGAAGGCGCGGTTGCGTGTAAGCGATTTCCGCGCCTCCCTTGGGGTGGCCATTCGGAGTGAGAGTGCCTCCGACATTCTAGTTGACCTTTGGGAGATACTATTTTTAAAATAGTAAGAAGTATGGACAGTATAGAATAGTGGTGGTGAACCTTCAACACTCCAGATGTTCTGGACCACAACTCCCAGAATTCCAAGCCCGTATTGTGGGAGCTGTGGTCCAAAACACCTGGGGTGCCAATGGATATCAGTTGTGCTGCTGTTTGCTCAGCATCCTCTCGGCTTCTCCTTTGATTCAGACATAAGACGGGGGATTCGGAGAGTGAGAACAGACAAAAGAAAATATTTTTTACCCAGTGTATTGTTAGTGTGTGGAACTCCCTGCCACATGAGTTGGTGATGCCATCTAGCCTGGATGCCTTCAAAAGAGGATTGGACAGATTCCTGGAGGAAAAGTCCATCCCAGGTTACAAACCATGATGGAGACGTGTCATCTCCAGGCTTAAAACCGGGGTGCTTCAAGGGTCAGATACAGGAGAGTGGGATCAGGAGACAGAGATCTAGTCTCGTGGGCTCCCGGACGCATCTGGTGGGGCCACTGTGAGATACAGGAAGCTGGACTAGATGGGCCTTTGGCCTGATCCAGCAGGGCTGTTCTAAGGTTCTTATGGGGATGTTGTTCCCCAGTTGGTAGGTCCTGCCAGGGCTTGCCTGACAATCTCCCCTTTGTGGTTTCTAAATGACGGCCTTGTGTTTCTTGCGGCAGTTGCACAATGAGAGTCGGGAGAGGCATCCACCCTGACGGGATGCCTGGTTGGTGCCAGGGCTTCTCTCTAGACGGAGGCAGTGGCGTCCGAGCCCTCAAAGTCATCCAGCAGGGAAACCGACCGGGTCTCATTTATAACATCGGTAAGTCTGGGCTTAACCAGCAATGGAGGCCAGCACCCCAAAAGGGCTTCTGTGTTGATTTACCAATAGCTGGAACCACAGGAATCCTTGCTACGCCTTGACACCCAAACCGGTTTCCTTTGACAGAGGTGTTGGTCTGTTGCAGCCTTCCTGATTAAATGCAAAAAACAGCTCCACAGATGTTTATCTGTAATAAACCCAGTTCGTCCCCAAGGGTACCCCTGGCCGTTTCTTCACCATGGTCTTCAACCAATCAATTTTATTTTACAGCCAAAGGCCCGATAAAATAAAATATACATTCCAACAAGTGTGTGTGTGTGTGTGTGTGTGTTGTGTCGTGACCAACTCTTTGTGACCCCATGTCCATGGAGTTTTCTTGGCAGGAATACTGGAGTGGTTTGCCAGTTCCTACTCCAGGCGCCTACACCACCTGGTCTTCCCTGGTGGTCTCCCATCCAAGTACTAACCAAGGCCGACCCCGCTTAGCTTCCGAAATCAAGCGAGATCAGATGTGCTTAGGGCATCTAGGCAGCTTCCAAGTATACATTCCAATAATTAAAAGAAACTTAAAATTAGTTAAGCGCCAGAATTCTCTTTTGTGTTTTTTGGGCCAAAAGATGTCTTCTAGATCTAGAAGATATCTTGTACACCAGTCCAAGGATCTGCCTTGGAGACCCCTCATTACAGGGTAAAGAAGCCTGATACACTCATCCCTGTAATAACCACATATAAAAAGAACATGTTGCAGTGTTTTAATTTCACCATGGTATGGTTTTCCTTCACCCCTTTGAGGATGCCCACGGCCATGGCCCTTTGCTTGGTCGGATACATTTCCGGCCAAAGCCAGGGTGGATTGATCTAGTCAAGAGGATGGCTTTTCTGGCACTGAGTCTTCCAAACTTAAGGTGTCCTTCCTGCCCCACGAAGCCCTGTGTTCCATGAGCGTTCCCCACCCGAGAGCCAAACCGCAGGTCCGTTGACCTGCGGAATTTCAACGAGGGCCGGCCACCAACCTCTGTGTTGGTGAAAACGCTGCCGATGGTTCATCGGTCACTAAAGCTGCTTTGAGGAAGATCGGGTTCCGTCCGCGTGCCACGGAAGCTGAGTGCGTGCATTCGGAAGGAAACGAGGAGCTTATCTGCAATTTCCTCTTCCTTAAAATAATACCGTTTATACTCGAGTATAAGTCGACCCAAGTATAAGTCGAGGCCCCTAATTTAATCCCCCAAAACTGGGGAAATGTATTGACTCGAGTATAAGTCTAGGGTGGGAAATGCAGCAGGGCCTGGCAGCTCCTCCTTTGTGAGCTAGGGGAGTGGTGTGTGATGTTTAAATTTAGCTACTGATGCAAGTGCTTGGGTCAGTGGCTAAAAGTCATTTTAAACACTGTGTGCCACTCCCCTGTGATGCCGAGGGGGGTCATGAGAAGCGGCACACAATGTTTAAGATGACTTTTAGCCACAGTTGACTTGCCTCAGTGGCTAAAATATTGACCCGAATATAAGCCAAGGGCCCCCTTTTTCAACCCAAAATTAGGGCTGAAAAACTAGGCTTATATTCGAGTATATACAGTATATAGAAAAAGATTGTTATTCCTGGTAAAGTGAAACAGCTGGTTTGTCGGGGAGCCTCAGAACCCATTGGCGAATCAAGCTGGTTTGGTACTTTCACTTGAAAGCTTCAGCGGAAAACTGAAGGAATTGGTTGAGCCGCCGTTGGCGGTTGCATCTCAACGGAGGAGCGGCCGTTTAATCTCGGTCTGCAACCTGATCCTGACCTTGGTCGGTCATCTGGAGTTCAGCCGTGTATCTTGCGCAAACTTGATCCAGAAGCAAATCTGGAAACGGTCTGTTTTTCTTTTGAGAGCACCGGGAACTTCTGTTTGGTTTCTTCCCAGGAATTGATGTGAGGAAAGGCCGGGGCCGCTACATTGACTCATGCATAGTGACATTTGCCCCTCGCTATCTGCTGGACAACAAATCCAAGCATAAGCTTGCCTTCGCTCAACGGGCCTTTGCTAGAGGACAGGTAAGAAAACCCCCTATCCTTCCTGAGAGGTCCAGCTTGTTCAGGATTTAGCCTCAGCCTTGTGCGGTTCTGGTGGCATAGAATCATAGAATCATAGAGTTGGAAGAGACCTCATGGGCCATCTAGTCCATCCCCCTGCCATGCAGGAACCCCTTCACAATATTTCCGACAGATGGCCATCCAGCCTCTGCTTAAAAACCTCCAAAGAAGGAGACTCCACCACCCTCCGTGGCAGCATCTTCCACTGCCGAACAGCTCTAACCGTCATGAAGTTCTTCCGAATGTTCAAATGGAATCTCTTTTCCTGTAGTTTGAAACCATTGCCCCGAGTCCTAGTCTCTGAAGCCATGGAAAACAAACCTGTTCCCTCTTCAATATGACATCCTTTCAAATATTTAAACATAGCTATCATATCCCCTCTCAGTCTTCTTTTTGAAAGGCTATACTACAGTTAAAGCTGATTTACTGTGGGTTGTGCTTTAGTGACCCAGAGCTGGCAGGCCTAGGTGGGGAAATGCATTAATCTGTTGTATTTGTGGATTTGGGGCAGTGGATAATTAATAACCGATGCAAGTACCACCAAATCACTCTTTTTAAAAAGGCTGCAACTCGCAGAATTGTCCCAGGTGAACTGTGGGTATACGTATTGGTGGATCTGGCAGATGTTATCCAAGAAACTAACTTTTCCAGACTCTTAACTCCGTCTTTGGAATTATTTAACCAATATATGTTGTGGATTTTGGGGGCAGTTTGGCCGTGTTCTGGAAGTTTTGCTTCCTGATGTTTCGCCAGGCTCTGTGGCCAGCATCTTCTGAAGGCAAGGAGCTCAGGGCACTAGGAGTTCAATATTGAGCCTGTTTTCTGTCAAAGGAACATAAGAAGAGCCATGCTGGATCAGGCCAAAGGCCCATCAAGTCCAGCTTCCTGTATCTTACAGTGGGCCCACCAAATGCATTTGAGAGTGCACGAGACTAGATCTCTGTCTCCTGAGACCACTCCCCTGCATCTGGCCCTTGAAGTACCCTGGTTTTAAGCCTGGAGATGACACATCTCCATCATGGCTTCTAACCTGTGATGGACTTTTCCTCCAGGAATCTGTCCAATCCCCTTTTGAAGGCATCCAGGCCAGATGCCATCACCACCTCCTGTGGAAGGGAGCTCCACACACTAACAACGCTAGGTTAAAAAAAATTAATACGCCTACCCTGGAGAGACTCCCACTGAATTCAACAGGCAGACTTCTCTGTGGTTCAGTGAATGTGAGAGATGGGACACATACTGCATATATAAACCCACATTTCTTTCTTTTGTTACTGAGAAGCTTGTGCCCTTTTGCATTCCTTTCGTACGTCTGTTTGGTAAAGAGTCAGCCTTACACCAAATGGCCTTGAGCAAAACCACTGTCTGTAGATCCTGTTGTTTAATGTTGCGTGTCTCATTGTTGTTGCTGTTGCTGTTGTTGTTTTTGTTGTTTTAAATAAAATTGGTCCTCAGGGAACGTGCAATCCCGACGGATACATTTCCACCTTGCCTGGCTCCAGCGTTGTGTTCCATTGGCCGCGCAACGATTACGACCAGTTATTATGCGTTCGGCTGATGGATGTCCCAAACTGCATTTGGTCTGGAGGCTTCGAAGTCAACAAAAACAATTCCTTCCACATCAACATGCGGTAAGCCTGGTCGAATGAAAATAAGTCAGCAAGTGTCGTTTTGCCTCTTTATACATCTGCGGTGAGGCCCCATCTGGAGTATGGTGTACTGGTCTGGTCCCCATACCTCCAGAAGGATATTATGGACATGGGAAAAGGGCAGAGGAGGGCAACCAGGATGATTAGGGGGTATGGCGGTATATAAGCAGAACACTTTTGCTTTGCTTTGCTTTTGGATGCTTGAGGATGATAGATCTATACCTCAACACAGGCGAGGTTAAAAACATAATTGAAAAAAGACAACAGTTATTTTTGACCCAACGCAAGCTATTTCAATAGTGTTCTCTCAGCCTTTTGCCCCCGCCGTGGGGCATAAATTCCTCGACATTTTGCGAAGGTCTGCTTTCTCCAGTTTTTGACGGCAGCCTGGGTCTGTTTGCCTTCTTTCCCTCTGCAGGGACACGCAGGGGAAATGCTACTTCCTCCGCGTGGAGATCACTCTTAAGGGAGCCACCTACCGGGTTTCCTTCAGCGATACCGATCAGCTGCCCCCTCCATTCCGCATCGACAACTTTTCCAAGGTAAAGACCTCACGCCCTTGAAAAACCGTCAGTGGGGATGGGGAGGGGGTGTCCTCGCTTGGCACGAAGGGAGGGTGAGTGTGCAGAAGACATTGGAAAGTCGGGCGTCAACTCTGGAGTCCTGAGTTCTTTGGGCTTGGTCCCGAAAGCTGTTGAGCGTTCCTGTTGGGTAGCTCAGTGCCGTAGGTTTGGAGTTCAATTCCCCACCGGGCATCCTTGACATGGGATGCTCTTGATGATTTGGGAGGTCCCTCACAACTCTGCAGCCCTAAGATGATTATTGATCTGCAGGACAGCTCCGTGGTTAAGCCAGTGGTTCTCAACCTTCCTAATGCCGCAGCCCTTTAATACAGTTCCTCATGTTGTGGTGACCCCTTGCCCTGCTTGGAAGAGGCCACCAGCCCCCTTTGGCAGCCCACTGCCAAAGGGGCCCTAGAGAACCTCCCTCTACAGGCACCCTCAGCCAATCGCAGCCTCCTGTGCCATTGACTAACACCCCCTTCACCCTATCAAGCTGTAACTCACTCTTCTCCCCCTTCCTCCCCAGACCCAAGCCTTTTGTGCCTTTTTCTTCACTGGCTCATGGTGACCCCTGCAAAATGGTCATTCGACCCCCAAAGGGGTCCCGACCCCCAGGTTGAGAACCACTGGGTTAAGCTATCTAAGCTGGCTGAGGAGCCAGAGGTTGGGTGTTTGATTCCCCCCTGGGCCTTGTTGACATGAGCTGGATTTGATGATGGAGAGGGTCCCTTCCAACTCTGCATGTGGTGGTGGTGGTGATGGTGATGATTTATTATTTATTTATTATTTATTTTTAAGGCTTATATACCGCCCGTCTTCCTGAAGGAACTCCGGGTGGTTCACAACATGCAAAATAGTAACAATGAAATACAGCATGTGAACAATAATAAAATCAATTTAAAACATAGTCAACAGTAGACAGATGGCAGACCAAGAGGGAAAAAAAACACACACACCATAATTAGGAGTCACCAAATGCCTCCCGGAACAGCAAGGTCTTTAATGCTTTCCTGAAGGCTGGCAGGGACTGTGCAAGGCGCAATTCGCTAAGAAGGTGGTTCCAGAGTGTAGGGCTAGCCACAGAGAAGGCTCGGCCACGAGTAGACGGTTTTTGAGCCTCCCTGGGCGTGGCCACCCGCAGCGTGTGCGCCCGCGACACTCTAGTTGGTCGGGCCGATGTTGACCGCTGGTCGGTCCGCTCTGCCAGGCAGTCAGGTCCCAGGCCATGGAGGGTTTTATAAATTAAAACCAGGTCCTTGAATCTAATTCAGGATGCAACGGGGAAGAACTGGGGTGATGTGGTCATATCCT
This sequence comes from Phrynocephalus versicolor, assembly GCA_023846285.1. Taxonomy (NCBI): domain Eukaryota; kingdom Metazoa; phylum Chordata; class Lepidosauria; order Squamata; family Agamidae; genus Phrynocephalus; species Phrynocephalus versicolor. The sequence continues at coordinate 2,459,064 of JAHTLZ010003423.1, read as the reverse complement.
GTTCGGCAGGTGCGAGTGCACTCGCTTCGGGTTGCCACCCCATGAGAAGCCCGGAAGTCGGTTACCCGGAACCGGGCTTTCTCGGTGGCAGCCCCTTCCTTATGGAATTCCATCCCCAGCGAAGTGCGTTCTGCTGGCCTTTCGAAAAGCTTTAAAAACCTATTTATTTCGAGAGGCCTTTGGCGAGCCCTAACCCTCTTTTTTTTTTTCCCCGCCATCTCTAGTAACCAAGCGATTAGTGCTTTTGTGTTTAGTTGTTAGTGGTTAGTTGTTGAGTCATGTCCGCTTGGTTAGTAAGTTACAATGATCTCATGCTGGCGCTGGGCGCATTAGGTTTTTAATTGTTTTATATTATCTTTCTGTTGTTCTTAATAATTGCTGTGGGATTTTGTGTTTAATTGGCGCTCGCCGCCCACTGTGAGCCGCTTAGAGTTCCGCAAGGAAGATAAGCGGGATATAAGTAAAATAAATAAATAAATAAATAAATAAAATAAATATCGACACACACCCGCCACCAGTTGATGACGACGATGATGATATGCCAGTCTCTACCGGTTATGGGTCCTGTATTCATGCCAACGGGTCACACGCTCCCACGGTTGTCCCCGCAGGTGCCCGTTGTCTTTACTCAACACGGCGTGGCCGAGCCCCGGCTGAGCACCGAAGTCAAGCCTTCCACGTCTCTTGATTATGCCTGGGACGAGCCTTCTCTCCCGCCCTGCATCACCCTGACGGTGAAAGGGGCCGGCTCCTCGGAGATCACGTGCTGCATGGACGACTTCCAAGACAGCAAGCAGCTCTATTACGAAAACTTCATCTACATCGCCGCCACGTACACTTTCTCAGGGTAACTCCTCACTTAGGGCCTGCGTAGCAAGGGAGCGAGTCCTCAAACCTGGAATCCTAGAGTTGGAAGAGACCTCAAGGGCCATCTAGTCCAACCCCCTGCCATGCAGGAACCCCCATCACAATATTTCCGACAGATGGCCATCCAGCTTCTGCTTAAAAACCTCCAAAGAAGGAGACTCCACCACCCTCCTTGGTGGCAGCATCTTCCACTGCCCAACAGCTCTAACTGTCAGAAAGTTCCTCCTAATGTTCAAATGGAATCTCTTTTCCTGTAGCTTGAAACCATTGCCCCGAGTCCTAGTCTCTGAAGCCATGGAAAACAAACCTGTTCCCTCTTCAATATGACATCCTTTCAAATATTTAAACATAGCTATCAAATCCCCCCTCAGCCTTCTTTTTGAAAGGCTAAACATTCCCAGTTCCCTAAGCCGTACCTCATAAGACATTTCCTCCAGACCTTCAACCATCCTGGTCGCCCTCCTCTGCACCCGCTCAAGGTTGTCAACATCCTTTTTAAAGTGAGGTGCACAAAACTGGACACAGTGCTCCAGGTGGGGTCTGACCTGGGGGGTGCATCCTGGCTAATCACATTGCTACCCACCCAGGCCCTCTGGACTTCTGTGCGTAGCCACTGACCTTTCCCCTCCATGCTGGTTTTCTTTCTTTTGCTCATCCCATCTACAGAGCCAGGGGTCGGGAGCTGGAGTTCTCCCATAGTGACTCCTTCAAATAGAGCCAGCCTGGGTGGCCTTGGGCCGGCTGCGCCGACCCAGCAATGTCTGCAAAAGAAGAGAATGTGAAACCCCCTTCTGATTAGTCTCTAGCTGGGAAACCCAGCTTCAGAGCAGCAGCAGAGAGAGGAGGCTTACAAACAATAGCGCAAGCACACGGCCAAGGGGGGTAGAGCTTCTGACTACTTCCTGTGCTTACAGTGATTAAGGGGGCAGAGTTTTACCTTTAAATACCTGCTCTCAGCAGCTTCCAAGTTCTTTCCTTGCAGAGCAGCAGCAGAAGAGATGCTTGCAAACAGTAGAGCAAGCACAGATATTGTGCGCTCCTAGACGCATCTGGTGGAGCCACTGTGAGATACAGGAAGCTGGACTAGATGGGCCTTTGGCCTGATCCAGCAGGGCTCTTCTTATGTTCTTAAGGGGTCTTTGTGTTACGTCTTGTAGGAAAAGGCCTGTGTCCCAACAGCGAGAGACTGTGAGTGGCACATTTTTGGTGTCAGTGCGATGGTGCCATCACATGAATTTCGTTGCAGAAGTTCACAGTTGTGCCGCAGAAAAATCCCACGTGCTGAGAAGCATCATAATATTATAGCTGTTGTGAGTTTTTTCCGGGTTGTTTGGCCGTGTTCTGGACGTTTTTCTTCCTGACGTTTCGCCAGACTCTGTGGCCGGCACCTTCAGAGGGCAAGGAGCTCAGGGAACTAGGAGTGCCTCTCTGTGCTCTGGGGCATAGAGTGAGCGAGACTGGGGTTCTTAAAGTTGTGGGAAAGAGGAAGCTTGTCCTATGCAGGCCAATAAGTGTTAGTCATTGTATTGTGATGGAGCAGAGAGATAAACTCCTAGTTCCCTGAGCTCCTTGCCCTCTGAAGGTGCCGGCCACAGAGTCTGGTGAAACGTCAGGAAGAAAAACTTACAGAATGCGGCCAAACAGCCCAAAAAACTCACAACAACTATCAGATCCCGGCCGTTAAAGATGTCGAGAATACGTCATAATATTCTCATAGAATCCTAGAAGGATGGCCTGGAAAGAGGCTTCTAAGGCAATCAAGTCCAAGCACCCTGAATGTGGCTGACCTAAGCTCTTCAGCCATGTGGGTCTCACCATCACCCAAGTTGTGAATAATTCATCTGGAGCATTGCGGCCAGCCAGAAACCTGTTTCCAATAATCCGACAGGCCCTTCTTTGTGTGAAGCCATGGGCGTATTTCCCTGCATCTTTGACTTCCCTTTTTCCAAAAAGGTGCATTTCCATTGAGCTTATTCAGACGCGTGATGACTTCAAAGTGTTTCGTCCAAATGCTCAACGGGTTTTCTTTGGATTCTCAGTCTGCAGGCAGAATCGGGGCGGCCGGTGACTTCCAGTAAGGGAGTGGATTGCGCTGAGCTGGTCCTGGATGTTTCTTTGAAGACACAGCGAGTCATCTTAAAGAAGAAGGTACGAATCTCCATGTTGGCTCTTGAGAGCTGCTGATGTTCCTAGTAATATAATGCAGCGGGTTGATCTGGCAGCACAGACAGGGAGAAACTCTCAGCTTTTACAAGCAGCATATTTATTAGAATTCATCCATCATCCATCCGTCCATCCATCCATCCACCCACCCACCCACCCACCCACCTATCCATCCATCCGTCCATCCATCCATCCATCCACCCACCCACCCACCTATCCATCCATCCGTCCATCCATCCACCCACCCACCCACCTATCCATCCGTCCGTCCATCCACTCAACTATTCATCCACCCACCCATTCACTCACCTATTCATCCAACCATCCATCCATCCATCCATCCATCCATCCATCCACTGCACTACCTTGAGGGAGCCATTCCATCTTGTCTTCCTGTTTTCCTTCCTCCTTCAGTCTTTTAGGTCTTTGGGGATTCTGCCACCACCCCACCCCTCCCCTAAATCTTGGGGAAATGATACGTATGTCCCAAAGGCTGAGGATCCAAAGACGTTCTTAAGGGCTGTTTTTGGTAAGAGACGGTGCCTCCATTTGCCAGTGATCCCTCCTCTTCCTCGCTGGTCTTTCCTCGCAGGAGCCAGGGAAGCGCTCCCAGTTGTGGCGAATGACAGGCACGGGGATGCTTTGCCACGAGGGCTCGGCCGTCCCTCACCACCCAAACAAGCCCTCCCCTCCTCGCTCTGCCGAGTCCTCCCTGATCCTCGACATTGCCGGCCTCGCTGCCGTCACGGATAACAGGTACGCTGGCTTTCAGCTCAAAGCTTCCACTCTTTTTCTGCTCTGGACAGACCCCTCCTGGACTCCTGTGTCCAGTTCCTCACACTTCAGCTTAAAAAGGATGTTGACAATCTTTAACAGGTCCAGAGGAGGGCGACCAGGATGGTTGAAGGTCTGGAGGAAATGTCTTACAAGGAGCGGCCAAGGGAACTGGGAATGTTTAGCCTTTCAATAAGAAGGTGGTGGTGGGGAATATGATAGCTATGTTTAAATATTTGAAAGGATGTCATATTGAAAAGGGGGCTGGTTTGATTTCCGTGGGTGCAGAGACTAGGATGTGGGACAATGGTTTCAAACTACAGGAAAAGAGATTCCATTTAAACATTAGGAAGAACTTCCTGAAAGTTAGAGCTGTCTGGCAGTGGAATAATATGCTGCCCCAAAAGGGGGATGGGGGTGGAGTCTCCTTCTTTGGAGGTTTCTAAGCAAAGGCTGGATGGCCGTCTGTTGGGAGTCCTATGATGGGGATTCCTGCGTGGCAGGGGGCTGGACTAGATGGCCGTTGAGGTCTCTTCCAACTCTAGGATTCTGTTATGATCATGCACCTTTCAAGTGTAGGGAGGCTGCAAGATATACTTGGGAGTTCAATATGAGAGTACAAAGCTCCTACGTATATCGTTTTGATCCCCAACTACGCAAAAGTGAGGATCAATTCCTTAGGGTTGATGCTGAATTGCTGTAGATGGGTATGGTAAACTTCTTTGAACCTGTTTCTGTAAATCAGAAACCTTGTTCCTTCCAGATGTTTTGGACCTCAACTCTCCAAATTCAGAGCTGATGTTGCCAACAATAACGGAGGGAGGGGGTGGTCATCCGAAATATCTGGGGTTTGGGCAAAAGTGTTCCCCACCCCTGCTGTAAGTGGAAGAACAGATGCAATGGTGCATTTCTAGATGGGTGAAGTGAGTCATCTGTGGCTGTTGCTCCCGGTAAGGCAACAGACTGATGAAGCTGTTTGGATGAGCAGTGAAACGTTTCTATCTCTCAAGAGAAAGATGTCCAGTTGCCATGACTCACCTTCCAGATACACTTCTTATAATCTTTCTCTGAATTGGAGCTTGCGGGACATAATGTGAGAGCAGGTGACAGTTTGAACAAAACAAGGCTGAACTGCTGGACCGCTCTGTGGTTGAGGTCTCTGGCTGCAGGGCCAGAGAGGTTCGGAGTTCGGTTCCTCCGAGTCTGGACTCCATGATCCATAAGGTCCCTTCCAGCTCTGCAGTTCAAGGGTTGTTGTGATGATGAGGGGGAGGATGGTGGTTATGGTGACAAGGATGATGTCCAAATTATTCAAAGTAGTGTCACAAGCTCCCGGAAACAGCTTCATTCTGCTTTTCAGGTATGAACCGCTGATGCTGAGAAAGCCAGACAGACGGCGTAGTACCACGCAGACCTGGAGTTTCCGGGACGGGAAGTTAGCCTGCGGCATACACGGCCTTGTCGTCCAGGTCAGTGTTGTCGCTTCCGTTGGCATTGCCTAAAAGAAGGGACCGGCTGGCAGAATTTATTCTCCTTGCTGTTATTCTCTAAAAGAAAGGGATACCCTTCTCCACCCCAAAAGCTGTGTGTCAGAATCTGAATGTCAAGAATGCTTGGTTCAGACTGTGAGCTTTAGAATCTCTGGTTTGAATCGGGCTGAGGTTTGTTTCAAGCAAGAATACCCGGGTCAAATGAAAAGCCACAATGAGGTTCTTTAAAAGTGCAGCTCTGAACCCAGTGCAGGCATGTCCAAACTTCAGGCCGCCTGATGTTTTGGACCACAACTCCCAGAATTCTAAGCTTAGCTTGCCAATGACAAAGGACTGTGGGAGTTGTGGTCCAAAACATCTGGAGGGCCGAAGCTTGGACATGCCTGCGTAGAGGATGTGTTTGTGTGCAGAGATGCGAGGTGAAGGACAAGGCCGCGGGATCCTTAAGGTTACATATGTAAATCTGTGAGTGGGTGATAACTTTTTTATTGGGCCACTCAAAACGAGCAAACAGATTCAAGAAAACAGATTGCAGGCTTTCGCGGACAAGATGCCCCTTCATCAGGCTTAGGAATACCACTTCATTAATGGTACAAAGGAATTGGAGACAAGAGCCCGAGAGTTGGTGGCAGATGTCCGCCTCAGGTCTGCCTGGAGGGGTGGCCTCAGACTCGGGTCGCAAAGTTTTTGACTCTTGCCAACGGTTTTTCCGCACCGTCCACTAAGCGGTGGTGCTTAGCCTGACGAAGTGTCGTCTTCTCTCCACGAAAGCTTGCAATTTTTTTTACTGGTCCATTTAAAATAATAATAATAATAAATTAGACCTGCTGCCCTGTACGGTCCCTGACAAGTGAAAGGGAAGACACAGAAAGGAACCAGCCTTCTGAGCTTCTCTGCATTGTTCAGGTGGTGAGCAGATGTGCCAGATGCAGCAGAGAGCAGCCCAACCTGCCTTAAGGAAGGGGGAAATCTGGGGGGGTGGGGTGGAGTCGGGAGAGAGATCCATATAGCCTTCTGTTCTGTCAAAACTGGCATTTCAGTGATGATTTATAGTCTGTGTGTTTTGTTAATTTTCTCCATGCTTATCCTGTTCTTTTCATTTGGTCTTTTTTTTTAAAGAACTGTTCCAACTCATTCCCAGGTCACTTTCCTTGCCTGTCATAGTAGGACGTGTGTTGCGCCAGAAACCAAAAAAACCTAAAAGCTTAAATTGATCTTGACGGTTATGATGAATTGCCTTTCCGTAAGAAAACAACTTTTCAGAGACTGTATGCAAATTGTGTCTAGAAGGATCAAACTCAATTTAGGAAAGGCGGGAGGAGGTACTTGGGTACGGCTGAGAGCTTTGATCAAAGACGGCGTACTCCTCAAGTGCACATCTGGAGCAAATTTTTAAGCTCTGGTGGAACAGATGTGTTCTCTAGACTTCTTTACGGTGAAGCTGCGATCAGTATGTGTGATGGTCCTGCTTGCTCTAATTTCCCACTCCTGTCACTTGGCTCTCTGAATTCGGGTGCAATTCTGGTCACTTTGTTGTTCAGAAGGAGTCTGTCTGTCCATCTGTCTGTCTGTGTCCGTCTGTCTATCTCTTCCTTCCTAATCTGTCTATCGGTTCATCTGTCCATCCGCCCGCCCGCCCGCCCATCCATCTATCTATCCATCCATCCTTCCCTCCATCCATCCGAGAACCACTTTGACCGGTGCCTCCGCTCTTGTGTCCCTCACCGTTTTCACTTATTTGCTCCGCTTTACAAAAGAAAGAAAGCATAATCAAGCTCCTGCCCCGTGAAGGCTGACTCAGGAGCATCCCCTTCCTTCTGTCGGCAGATTTCTGAAGTGGCGGACCGCGAGCCACGAAAGCTTCCGTTCAAATATAAATTGTTGGTCTTGAAGGTGCCGAGTGTTTCTGCTTTTGGTCTTGTTTATTTGGATGGGCTTGTCCAGCAGGTGGTTGGATTGGATAACACCCACCCCCCCAAGGGCAGGCATGTCCAAACTTCAGCCCTCCAGATGTTTTGGAACACAGCTCCCTCAGTCCTTTGCCATTGGCCACACAGATTGGGAATTCTGGGAGTTGTGGTCCAAAACATCAGGAGGGCCAAAGTTTGGACACGCCTGTCCGGGGGGGGGGTCATTCTTTGCCAGATGATTGAAAAAGAAACCATGATGTTAGGATAAGAGGCTGTTTATTTTAGGGTCTTTCTTGCTGTGTTCCTGTTTTCCTCCCCACCCTTCCTGTTTATTGACTCTTCTGGTTTTTTTTTTTTTTGTTTCCTTTCGTTTTTCTTTCTAGGTGAAAGGAGGGAGAGCGGGGCTCCATGACGGAGCAGAAGTCGTTCTTGGTCCAGATACCTCCCTGGAGAAGTTGGGCGCCGTTGCCCCAGAACAGCAGTTCATCAATCAGAAGATGAGGCCAGGCTCCGGAGTGTTGGTGGTCAGGGTCATCCCAGACGGGCCAACCCGCGTGCTACAGGTGATGGCCATATTCCCCTTTGATCAAGGGGCATTTATAAACCAAATCCATGTATGTGTTGCGTTGTTCCAGTCGTTACCGACTCTTCGTGACCCCCGTGTCCATGGAGTTTTCTTGGCAGGAATACTGGATTGGTTTGCCAGTTCCTACTCCAGGCGCCTGCAGCTCCTGGCATCCCCTGGTGGTCGCCCATCCAGGTCCTAACCAAGGCCGACCCTGCTTAGCTTCCAAAATCATGCAAGATCAGATGTGCTTAGGGCAGGGGTGTCCAAACTTTTTGCAAGGAGAGCCAGATTTGGTAAGGTTAAAATGTGTGTGGGGGCTGACCAATTACCCACATTTGGCCCCCGGGCTGGACTTTGGACAAGTCTCTATAACATGCAAAGAGGTGGGGAGGATGCTGCAGCATTGGAGCCGGGGGCAGGTAGGCTGGGCAGGTGGCTTGGGGGATGGACGGAGGCAAGGGAGGGCAGGCAAACTGTAAAACTGCAAGCTAACACCTCCATCCGGTATGGGGAGGGGCCAGTTGGCGGGGATGTGTGACCAGGCAGAAGAGGCCGCGGGCCGCTCAAAATTTGAAAACGGGCCACATTTGACCCCCGGGCCTGACTTTGGACATGCCTGGCTTAGGGCATCTAGCCTCATGGCCCAGTGGTTAAATGCCTGTACTGCAGGTAAAACTGTGTTCACGACCTGGGTTCAATCCCAGGTAGCAGGCTCAAGGTTCACTCAACCTTCCATCCTTCCGAGGTCGGTAAAATGAGTACCAAGCTTGCTGGGGGGGGGCAATGTGTAGCCTGCACACTGTAATTAAAAAATTGTAAACCGCCCAGAGACTACTTGTAGTGGCATGGGGCGGTATATAAGCAGAACACTTTGCTTTTGCTTTAGCTCTTAAACCACATCCATAACACCAGAGAATTTTGAAGTCAGAAGGGGCTGACAAGGCCATCAACACACTCACACTCAAAGGTTCCCTGCCAGGTGGTTGTCCAAATTTCTCCAGCGTGGGAGCCCTCACCACCTCTTGAGGTCATTGCTTCCGTTGTCGTACTGCTCGCTTTGGGTTGAGCAATCCTCTGAACCAGGTTATCCGGAGGTCACTAGAACTCAAATCCATATTCAGCCTTTTGTCTAAAGTCGATGCCAAAGACACTTGCCGGTTCATCGTTCAGTTCCCGCGACTCTCTGAAGAGCACATGTTGACATCAGATGTCTTGAGAAGGGGGGGGGGAGGGTTTAACTGGATTTGCAGGAGGAAAGAACTCCTCATAGTCCATTCTGTATTAGATAACAGACTTCGGCCAACGCAGAAATGATTGCTTCTCCTATGAAGCTGATGAGATGGAGCAGGATTTGAGAAGACTGAGGAGCCCTGAGACGAAACAAGAGCTGGAAGTGAGTTGCTGGGAATATAATGAATGTTGAGGTCGACTAAAATAATTACTGGGCTGAGGGACCTCCCTTATGAGGAAAGGCTACAGCATTTGGGGCTCTTTATTCAGGAAACATGGTGCCTGAGGAGGGATATGATTGAGACGTACAAAATAATGCAAGGCATGAGTAAAGTGGATAGAGGGAAGCTCTTCTCCCTCTCACAAAAGACCAGAACTATGAGACATATGCCCAAATTGAGCGCTGGGACAGTGAGAAAAGACAAAAGAAATTACCCAGCGTGTTGTTAGTCTGTGGAACTCTCTGCCGCAGGATGTGTTGATGGCATCTGGCCTGGATGCCTTCAAAAGGGGATTGGACAGATTCTTGGGGGAAAAGTCCATCCCAGGTGACAAACCATGATGGAGATGTGTAATCTCCAGGCTTAAAACCAGGGTACTTCAAGGGCCAGATGCAGGGGAGTGGTATCAGGAGACAGATATCTAGTCTCATGTGCTCTCAGAGGCATCTGGTGGGGCCACTGGGAGATACAGGAAGCTGGACTAGATGCGCCTTTGGCCTGATCCAGCAGGGCTCTTCTTAGGTTCTTATGTCCCTGGGACTTGAAACCAGGTCTTTGCCTTGGTTTACTTTTTCTTAGTTAACAAGCTTTGTCACAACCTTTTGTGAACAAGCTTTGTCACAACCTTTGCTGTATACAGTCATACGTCATCTTATGAATTTTATCAGTTTCGAATGCATGCTCTTAAGTTGAAGTACTCTTAAGTTGGGGTACTGATCTAAAAAATTGAAAAAAATGAGTTAAAAATAAAAAACGGGGGAAAAATGTAAGTCGAGCAGACCATATCTAAAATTTGTAAGGCGGCACTTAAAACGCCAACAGTTTTCCGCTCTTAAGTTGAGCTGCTCTTACGTCAGGGTACCACTGCATAGCAGATGAGAGAAGAATGACCCAGGGTTTTATAAAAATATTATCATCTGCAGGTCTCTGAAATAGCATTGCCAGAGTGGCAAAAACCAGCACGGTTGGAAACGGCAAACATGTTGCACCAATATTTAACCAACACGTAGGTGCTTGGTTAAAACCTGTATCGGTTATATAATACCAGCCACAGTTAATAATGGTAGAACTAATCGTGCAACAGTGGTTTCCATGTTTAGGATGAGACCATCTTATTGGCGCAGGATGACAAGTAATGGAACAGGGCTTTCGTACGTCCAGAGTTCAGCGTCAAACATTCCCTAGTTTTGTAGGGGATTATTCTGATTCAACCAACTTATATAAATAGGACGCTGTCATTTTCCCCGCCTTATGAAAATTTTCTATTATTTTTTTTCCATTTGTTCTTATTTTGATTTGTTAAAGCATTTTGATTTTTTTTGTATTTGTGCTTATTTGTTTATTTGTTCCTTTTATTGTTATGATCTGATTTCAGTGGTACCTTGTATAAAGGAATTAATTCGTTCCAAATGAAATTATGTTAAGCAAATTTTCCTTTATACAAATTTCCCATAGGAATGCATTGAAAACAGAGTAATCCCATTTTATGTTGTACGGATTCTCCCCATAGGCAATTATGTTAAGCAAATTTCCCCTATCTCTGGAATTTTTTATGTTGTACACATGTTATGTTATACAAGCTGTTTGTTGTACAAGGGTCCACTGTATTTGGTTTAATTGATTAGTTTTTATTTTTTATTTTAAGTTATTTAATCTGTTTTTATATTTTGTATACCTTGTAAACCGCCCAGAGTAGCTTTTTTGCTAGATGGTTGTGGTATATAAATCAAATAGATAAATAGATAAATAATGTTCCCGTTGAGACTCCCACAAGGGCAATTGAATGTCTTCTGGATCCCTAAACTTGTTGGATCTTTGTCCTTTGGAATGCCTATGTGAACCGCTCTGAATCCGTTCTCCCCGGTTCCCTTTTGTAGGTCCAGCTGAAATTAGAAGGTGGTCTTGGCTTGTCTTTGGTTAACAAACTCCCGGAAGAGCTCGTCTTTGCCAGCTTTACCGGCATTCACGTCCATTTCACGCAGCTCTCCACGAGCCAAGTGCTGGAACTGAGTATTCAGGATATGCAGGTAATGGGCAGTTCCTCAAGCGAAAAAGAGAAAGAAAAGTTCAGCGTGGAATTCTTTCCAAACTCATTAAATGAGATGGAGGGGAGAGGAATTAGTTAACCTTTCTCTCTTTCTTTCTCTCTCTCTTTCTTTCTCGCTCTCTCTTTAGGTGGACAACCAGCTCTTGCGCACCACTCAGCCGTTCATGCTCTTCCTGACCCCAAAAACGTCCGAAAATGAAGCCGCTGAGACAGGTCCTGCTGTGCAATTGAATGCTATGAAATTCCCCAGTAAGAGCCCTTTAACTGATATCTACAAGGTAATCCAGCAACGGAAGGACATGTGGCCCAATGAAAGGAGGGCGGGAGGGAACAACTAGAATGAAATGAGCTCTTGAACCTCTATAAATATTTAAGCGGCACTTTTTTGTAACGGTGAACCCATGGGATGGATGATGGCCATGTCTGGAGCCAGAGTTGAACCACAAGAATTGGAGGTGAGGCGGGAGGTCACACCGGGACCTGAGCTTTCTGGGAGCTCATTGGTCGAGGTGTCTGCCTGCGGAGCCAGAGGTTGGGAGTTCAGTTCCCCCACTGAGCCTCTTCCAGCTCTGCTCTTCTAAGATGGTGACTAGGATGAGTTTGCTGGTGGGTGAGTGGATGGATGGATGGATGGATGGATGGGTTGGTTGGTTGGTTGGGATAGATAGATAGATAGATAGATAGATAGATAGATAGATAGATGATAGATAGATAGATAGATAGATAGATAGATAGATAGATAGATAGATAGATAGATAGATAGATAGATAGATAGATAGATAGATAGATAGATAGATAGATAGATAGATAGATAGAT
>JAHTLZ010003423.1:2423636-2436721 GCA_023846285.1 Phrynocephalus versicolor | reverse complement strand
GTGTGTGTGTGTGTGTGTGTGTGTGTGTGTGTGTGTGTGTGTGTGTGTTCTTTCCCGAGAAGGGGGAAGAACGTAGCGGCTCTGTCTGCTGGATTTCCCCTCTTTTCCTCCTGGGTATCCCCTCTCTGAACTGAAGAACAATTGTTCGGGCCTGACACAAATTGGCCATTTATCTGGTATGGAAACGCTTCTTGTGTTACCATTTCCTTAGTCCAGTCGGAGAGACCGAGGAGGAAAGAGAAGGATCAGATCTGCCCCTTATGCTTTGAAGTTCCCAGACAGAGGGGCTGTTCTGACTTCACCCACCACTTTAAAAAAAAAAACTTGACTTTCACCCTGGGCCCATCTGGTCCCTGCCCTGGCTCCTGAGAAGTCTTTCCTGGCCATTCCTATAAATCTGGTTTTCCTTAGTGGCATCCTATTCAAGACCCACCAGGCCTGGTCATTCAGAATCAAATAGGATTAGTGGATTCAGCAATGGTGTGTCTGAACCTTCTTGTTATATATCTGGTCGAGCTTTTTTCCGGCATTCTGCAGTTCTGTGTACAAGTGGATCCTCGTATGACAAATGGCTTGAATAACATAAAATCTGTACAACATAAACAATTCCGGAGATAGGGGGAATTTGCTTAACAGAATCGCCTATGGAGCGAATCTATACCACATAAAAATGCATTCCGATGGGAAATTTGTATAAAGGAAAAATTCCTTAACAGAATTTCATTTGGAATTCCTTGTATAAAGGAATTAATTCGTTCCAAAGGAAGCAAATTTTCCTTTATACAAATTTCCAATAGGAATGTGCTGAAAACAGTAATCCCTAATCGCAACTGTTTTTGTGTTGTACCGATTCGCCCCATAGGTGATTCTGTTAAGCAAATTTCCCCTATCTCTGGAATTTTTTAGGTTATACAGATGTTATGTTATACAAAATGTTTGTTATTCGAGGGTCCACTGTATTGGGGTTTCCTCCCGACCCGGGGACAAAGACCTGGTTGTGCTTCCTCTGTATTTTCCATCATCCTTTACTTTGCATGTGTCAAATCCTTTGGAGAGAATCAGGAGAGTCGGGGGGGGGAGGTGGAGAGAGAGGAAGGGTTTTGCTCTCTTCCTCCTTTTCGGAAAAGTTATCCGTTAAAAGGGCATTCGGTTGTTTAATAAAGTGTAGCTTGCCCTCCTGGTGAACCCGCCAGTGACTCTCCGGTTGGGGGGTCATTCCGAGTTCATCCCGGGGGCTTTTGACTGCTCTCTGTGTGTGCGGAAAACAGCCGGCGCTCCAGGCCTGTAACACAAAACGATGGCCGGTCAGCACCTGCTGAGCCCTGCTTGGTAGGATGGTTGGTGCCGGTCCTGGTCCTGGTCCGGGTGTCGGAGAGAGGTGGTTCAGGCTCTTTCCCGCGCCGCTCCCCCCTCCCCCAGTCTGGCATCTGGGGAGGAGGACTTTGTGGGGAATACCTCCAATGGTATCCTCTCCCCACCCCAAACCCATTTGGCTAATCAGGCATCCTCTCCCCCCCGCCGCCGCCCCTGCAGATGGCTCATTAGGGGGCTCCCCGGATTACGGTGCCGCATGCTGCTGTCACGATGCATTAGGAAGCCCGGCTAACGAGGAGATGTGAGCTAATTTAAGGCAAACACCCACCCACACACCCTCCGCCCGACAGGAGGACTGAGTTATGGGCAAGCAGAGAACCCATGCAAAAACTAGGCTACAGGCCACTTGATAGGCCACTAATTAAAAATAAAAAAACATTGCAAGCTTTCGAGTGCAAGACAGTCTTCTTCGAAGCAGATCCCCAAAAGTTCCGACCTGGCGAAAGATGTGCTTTTACACTCAAAAACTTGCAATCTTCCTTAGTTTCTGAAAGCAGAGAAAGGGTGTCTTTGGCGACCAGCGGTACATGCGATCCAGCTGTGGCCAGTGGCCTCCAGGGTTAGGGTCAGGGGTAGCCAGAAATGAGGAGTGCCACTTTTTAAAACAAAAGGCTGCGAAAATTAGTTTGGCTCCCCCACCGTTGGGAAATGTGCCCATTTGGAGGGGGGGTGTTCTGGAAACCCTCAGTTCCAGGGATGTACCATGGTAGTCTCCCTCCACAACGGCATCAAAACAAAACGACAATGTAATCAGGATACGATAGGCCAATGGTGGTGAACCTTCAGCGCTGCAGATGTTTTGGACACCAACTCCCAAAATTCTGAGGCTGCATTGCCAATGACAAAGGACTGTGGGAGTTGTGGTCCAAAACATCTGTCGTGCTGAAGGTTCGCCACCACTGCAATAGAGCCCTTTGGAAACCATTTCTCCAAACGTCAGCTCCTTGCGTTTGTTTATTCTAGCGAAAAACAAAGATAAAGAGAATAACACTTTGTTACACAAAGGCACTGCTTTTTATACAAAGAAGCGGGGAAGGTGTCAATGTAGCCATGAATTGTAGCCTAGTGTTTGGGGCCTGTTCTCTGATCAAAGCATCCAGGCCCTTAATCTCAAAGAGAGCCCCGCTGGCCCTAAAAAATGCATAAAGTATCTCTTTGGTATCTCTTTGGCGAACTCAATGATGGTGTTGTCCTTAAGGTAATGGTTGTTTAGCATCCTTGGAGTTGCAGAAGATACAATGCTCCTAGCTGGCCGTTGAGTTGCTACGCAAAAGTTCCTGGATGCAGTCCATGAAAATAAACAAGGGGCATATAAAGGGATACATTAAGAAAACCCCAGTTGGGGGCAATCTGCTCGCTGTCGAAGAAAAAAAAATGAAAAGCAACTCAAGATGTGAAAGGAGATTACGGCATGTCCCGGCAACCTTGGGGGAATCTCTTTGAATAAACAGTGGGGTTGTAGCTGCATTATAGAAATCGCAATGCACCCAGCCCATAGCCGTTCCACAAAGTGCCATCTGTCTGGAAGTTGAGTCATGGCAACTGGACTTCTTTTTCTGGAGAGATAGAAACGTTTCGCTGCTCATCCAGACAGCTTCGTCAGTCCAAATATAGCTAGCGCGAGTCTTCCATCTTATAGTCATCTTTGACCTCTTGTCACCCATGGTCTGAAATAGGTTTATAAGATGGACAGTAGTATCCGTAGCCGTAAGGTGAACTTGGCCTAAGGTGCTGAAACCTTTCAAGAATGGGTCGTTAGCTATGGCCTTGGTGGTGAAGGCTTTTTGTTTTGTCTGGGTATTGTGTAAAGCAAACCGTGATAAGTAGCAGATAGATGTTGCAGATTGCAAAGTAGTAGATGATCTGCAACAAAAGATGTGCCATCAGACCGATGTGCCATCTGCAACAACAGATGTGCCATCTGCAACAACAGATGTGCCATCTGCAACAAAACTTAAAACCGGTATTTAAGGAGGCATGTTATAGAGCGCAGAATGTTCTTAGCTGGAGCGTGTGGCGCGGAATTGCCAACTGAAGAGACATTTATCAGAAACGCAAAGCTATTTTGAGATGTGGGCTTATTACAGGATGCTAAGAAGCTTCCCCCCAAGCTTTGGACGCCCAGGAGTGACACAGAAATGTGTTAAACGGGGCTGACCTTGTGACTGGGTCACAAAGGTGAGGAAACCCAGTAGCTCATGGCGGGCTCCTGGGCATCGTGAAAGACATTCCCTTTGTCAAAGCATTGGGTGTGCTTTGTGGGTGTCCCGCCGCGGCTTGGCCAAGCCTAGCAGCGAGAGCTGCGAAGGCCGAATCGACGTGGTGAACTTGGTGTTGCCTGCGAGGCTTAGTTATGCTAACAGGCTCGATCATACAGCATCCCCGTGTGTTCTGAACGGCCCCGCTCCGAGCCAGCCCAACAAAGAAGGGCTTTGCAGAGAATTGCTCGCTGTTCTGGAAGGCATGAAAGAAAGCTTTCGGGAGTCCCCCAGATCAGATCAGATGGATCGGGTAGGGCTGCACAAGCCATGGCCGGTTGTTTCTCCCATGCTCCCACCACCACCACCACCAACCAAGGATCCAGCGTAACTGTGCTCTTGCCCATAGACTCCTAGAAGAATTGAGTTGGAAGGCCATCATCTCCAACTCCCTGCTCAAGGAAGGAATCCAGAGTTGGGTAGATTTCCAGCTTTCTTGCCTCCAACATTGATGCGCTCACCACCTCCCAAGCTCATTGGTCTCACTGAACCGTCATCTCAGGGTGGGTCAACCTGTGGGTCCCCGCCCACATGTTCCTGGACTGCAACTCCTAGAAGTCTTCATCACTAGCTGAGCTGGGCAGGACTTCTGGGAGTTGCAGTCCAGGAACATCTGGGGACCCACCGGTTGAGAACCATTGGGCTAGACCAGGCATGTCCAAACTTCATCCCTCCTGATGTTTTGGACCACAACTCCCAGAATTCTAAGCTTAGATTGCCAATGACAAAGGGCTGTGGGAGTTGCGCTCCAAAACATCTGGAGGGCCGAAGTTCGGACATGCCTGGGCTAGACTATCAAGTTAATTTTTAAATGCAACTTTTTTTTTAATGCCCTTCTTAGCCTTTTCCCCGCGGCAAGTACTGTAGCTAGATACAGGTCACTCCAATTATATAGTGACATCTAAGCTTTTTTATGTATGCATGCATGTATTTGACACCTGTCTCTCTTCTTGCAACCCTGAGATGGGCTCAGTATCAGGTTAGACTTGAAAAGCCATCCAAAGCAGATCCCTCTGGAAGCAGAGCTGAAAGCTGTATGGGAATAATATATTCAAAATAACTCATGCACTGATCTGTTAAAAAAAAAAACCTTCACAGTAGCACGTTAGGCGCCAGAACCCTGTCTCAATAGAAGTGTGAAGGCTACAATGAAGGATGGGGGCAACCCTGCTCTGGCTTTGGAGCTGCCACCAAAAAGGCTCTGCTGGAGCAAGCAAGATTTTAGCACAGACCAAAAGCTAAGCCCTGTTTTCCTTTAAAAAGTAGTGATGGCCCACCTGGCATGTAAACGTTGAAATCCGGACGCACCATCTGGGGAAACCATTGCACTGCCTGGCAGGGGAGATACCTTGGTCATGAAGGAGGTTTTCCCAGGGTGAGGCTCATCCATTGCACTCCGGGTGTGCTGACCCCTGCAGTTTCCATTAAGGATATCCTTCTGGTCCCCATTGGCCCAAATCCTGTTGCTTAGCACAGCAGGTTGCACTAGAGTCGGCTGACCTAATCAATTCCTCTGTCGCATTGGTCCCAGTGAGTCTACACCAGTAGTTCTCAACCTGTGGGTCCCCAGATGTTCCTGGACTGCAACTGCCAGAAGTCTTCATCACTAACTGAGCTGGCCAGGATTTCTGGGAGTTGCAGTCCAGGAACATCTGGGGACCCACAGGTTGAGAACCACTGGTCTGCGCCAATGGCAGCTTACTATGCCCAACCTAACTCTCAGCTAGAGGTGGTCCCTTTGACTCAGTGGAGCTTATGGAGGGGTCGGCTAGCCAAATCCCTTACACCCGTGGTCAGCCTGCTACAATGCAACATACAACGCCAACTCCCGGATCTCAGTCGTTGCACTGGGCAGAGAGTGAGAGCTTCCGGATCAAGCTCGCCCTGCAGCCCAAAGGTCGCTTGGGGTGGCAGCTCCGAGGGCATGCCAAGTTCTCGGTTCAACCTGCTCCGTAGGGTAGCTTGGATGTCCTGTTCCTTCCGTCAGGGATTAGTTCAGCCAGAACAGAAACAAACAAAAAAAAAATCCGACCGGGGAACCGTTAGAGACTGCTCCGGCTGATGGGTTGTTGCAACATCAGTCCTTCTCACGGTGGGTTTAGATGTTTCCAGGAACGCCCAGGGAATCCGTAGAACTAAATGGGGGAGGGATCCGGTCTCTTTGAGGGAGCCCAATCTGACAAGAGGCCTTCATTCGTGTGTCAGCCGCCCTTTCCAAATATTCTTCCCACTCTTAACTTAAAGCATCCTCGGATGACCTACTTGGGGGCTCTTCGCCTTCTGTTTGTCGTTGAGCGTGAAGTATCAAGCCGAAGTATGCACCGGGAGTGTTGTTCCCTTCCACACGTGTGCCTCTTGTTTGTGTGTTTCAGAATTAGTCTGTGCAAGGCTGTCAGGCAAGGGACCAGGCAAGGCGAAAGCATGTGGCCCCTTAAAGACTAACAATCATATTAAAAGCTCATATTTTAGCGTGAGCTTTTCAGTCAGACTCGTCCACCATAAGATATAATTACTCTGAAAGGTACAAAGTGTTCTGCTTATATACCGCCCAATACCACTTTAAGTAGTCTCTGGGCGGTTTACAATTTTAATTACAGTGTGCAGGCTACACATTGCCCCCCCCCCCAGCAAGCTGGGTACTCATTTTACCGACCTCGGAAGGATGGAAGGCTGAGTGAACCTTGAGCCTGCTACCAGGGATTGAACCCCAGGTCGTGAGAACAGTTTTACCTGCAGGACAGGCATTTCACCACTGCGCCACGAGGCTCATTTTGTTTGCCTTGTTTTGTTTCTTCAGACTTCATATACACCAGTGGTTCTCAACCTGTGGGTCTCCCAGATGTTCCTGGACTGCAACCTGAGACCAGTAAGCGTGGTGGTCTCTCTCATGGCCTGAGCCATCTCGGAGGCACCCCTCGCTGTGCTGGAAGGGGTTTCTGGGAGTGGCAGTCCAGGAACATCTGGGGACCCACAGGTGGAGAACCACTGGTATGCACCCTCTTTAACGTCTTATCTTACAACACGGGTTCTCCCTCAGGAGAGAAGGAAAGAGAAGAAGCCATCTTGTTCCCACACTTCCTCGATTCTTTCTTGTCTTCCCGCAGTTTACTGGGACTTTATCCGATGGCCTGGGAAAGACCATGGACAACCGGCACCAGACGGAACGAGAATACATCCGATACCACGCGGCAACAAGCGGTGAACATCTCGTAGCTGGCATCCAGGGGTTGGCTCACGGTAATATGTCAGTTGCACGATATTAGCTGCTGCTCTAGCACGGATTTCTGTTCAAGCCACGGCTCATTATTGGTCCGGGTTGTTACACCATCGTTGAGCCTCTTCCGACTTAAAGATATGCAAGGCTGAATCCTTGGTTTACCATTGTCGCCTTCTGCTAAGTTTCTCTGGCCGAAGCAAAGATTTGAAACCAAGTCTCCTGTTCTCTTTGTAAGACGCTCGACCCTCGGAGCCCCACTGGGCCTTTAGCTGCTCCAAAGCCTGCCACTTAAAGATCTTGGTCAGGTTTTGTTTTAGGGAATGCCAGTGCTCCCCCAAAATTAGAACGGTGAAAAACTATCTCTCGGTTGGTCTTGCTTGCCGACTGAGCCAGCCGTCGAAACTCCTCCACGGAGCCGTGTCTGATTCCTGCCCTCCCGCGTGAGAGTGGAACAAAGGAAATCTTGTCACGGTTTCGTCAGCGTCTCAGCAATTTGGCTGCGAGGGCAGAACCTCTTGGCGAAAATGATCCCCTTTCCCCTTGAGGGGCAAAGAGAACAGGGGCTTCGTTTTCGGGAGACAACCAGCACGCTACCTAGCGCTTCCTATTCGTAAAAGGCCCACAACACCAAGCAAAAGCCAGCCTAGCGTTCATGCAGTACAAAACTACATCCAGTTTTGACCCGTTGGAGAAGTTTTGTCCACAAGTGTTCTCGCCCCAACGGTGGGGAAAAGGTTGCAACCTGCGGCCCTCTTGCGGTGTTTGAGAAACAGATCCTGCGAAGTGTGATCAGGCCGACATAAGCCTGTGAAGATGCTCAGTCATCCAGGTGAGGTGGTCCTGGAGTTGAGTCTTGGCAAATGGACCTCTTTTCTCGTGAGATCGAAAGGTTTTGCTACTTATCCCAGCAGCTTGGTCCGTCTGAGGAAAGTTGGTGGGAGGCCTCCAGTTTATAGTTCACCTTGGTTTCACACCACCCTGGTCTGAAGAGGCTCATTAGGCAGACAGTGGCCTGAATAGGTCCGTTAGGTTAGGTGGGTCAGGCAGACGGTTTTAGCTCTTCTTTGCTTCAGTCACAGTCAAAAGGGGATTGGACAGATTCCTGGAGGAAAAGTCCATCCCAGGTTGCAAACCATGATGGAGATGTGTCATCTCCAGGCTTAAAACTAGGGTACTTCAGGGGCCAGATGCAGGGGAGTGGTATCAGGAGAAGATATCTAGTCTCATGCACTCCCAAACGCATCTGGTGGGGCCACTGTGAGATACAGGAAGCTGGACCAGATGGGCCTTTGGCCTGATCCAGCAGGGCTCTTCTTATGTTCTTATGTTCTTAAGAAGGACGATCAGAAGGAGCTGCAAAGAATCTGCTGGTTGTGCAGCCTCTCCCTGTGACTGTGAAGCTGAATTTCAGCCTCCGCAGTTGCTAGGAGCCTTTTGTGAGTGCTGGCCTGGAGAGGATCAAGAGGCAAATAACAAGATCCACCCCTACTGCAGCTCATTTTTGTAGCACCTCTAGAGTTTATTTACCACAGGCCTCTTGAAAGGTCATAGCACGCCCCTCCCCAGGCTTCCTGTCTTTGAGTCTTGTTGCGATCCCCTTGGCTTTCTCGTTTTCTTTGCCGCAGGGATTATCGGCGGCTTAACCAGCGTGATCACCTCCACCGTCGAAGGGGTGAAAACGGAAGGGGGTGTCAGCGGCTTTATATCCGGCCTCGGGAAAGGACTCGTTGGGACGGTCACGAAGCCGGTGGCCGGCGCCTTGGATTTTGCCTCCGAGACGGCTCAGGCCGTGAGAGAGACCGCCACGCTTACTGGTCCCAGGTCAGTTCCGTCCACTCGAAAAAGAAAATGCATACCGTCTATACCCAAATGGTGTTTTGTTTTAACACATTGGTGTGTGGACAGGCAGTGACTCTTTCTAGGGAGGCTTCTCTGCTCTCCATGCCTAGAAATACCAAGGGCTGAACCTGGTGGAACAGCCCCTACACTTGGGCTGTAGGCCATCACAAGCCGTTGTGGCAGGACAGTGAACGACAATGAAATCTAATGGTCTGTTTAAGACAGTGGTTCTCAACCGGTGGGTCCCCTGAGGTTCCTGAACTGCAACTCCCAGAAATCCCTTCCAGCACAGCGAGTAGTGGAGGCTTCTGGGAGTTGCAGCCCAGGAACCTCTGGGGACCCACCGGTTGAGAACCACTGGTTTAGGAGACCCAAAGTTTAAAGGGTTTTTTTCTTCTTCTTACAAGCTCCCATATCAACTCTCCACCCCGTTGCATATTATTAAAGTGAGGATGATGGCTCGTTGGTCCCTTGAGACCGGGCAGCTGGGCAGCACCTCGCCCCGACCTCCAGTTCAGAATAGCTCTCTGATGATCAGTCATAGACGTCAAGTTTTCATCTGACATGCGCCTGTTTGGATGTTGCGTTTTCATTGGGAAATGTGCAGGTCGCTCAACTTAGCCCCTGCATGTGTTTGGATTGCAAGGGATGTGGTAGATGATTGATGGGCCTGGAAGACATATGCGAGGGTGGTGGTGGTAGAAGCAAGGTGCCCGATAACCAGCTCACAAGACCTAATTCTCAGATCGTTTTCATAGGGTGTAAAACTATTCTAGTTTGAGCTTGATTAAAGGGGACTCATGCAGGGCATGATTCAAGTGGAGAGAGGGACATTCTTCTCCCTCTCACAAAATACCAGAACTAGGGGACATCCACTCAAACTGAGGGTTGGGGGAGTGAGAACAGACAAAAGAAAATACTACTTTTTTTTTTACCCAGTGTGTTGTTAGTCTGTGGAACTCCCTGCCACAGGAGGTGGTGATGGCATCTGCCCTGGATGCCTTCGAAAAAAGGGGACTGGACAGATTCCTGGAGGAAAAGTCCATCCCAGGTGACAAACCATGATGGAGATGTGTCATCTCCAAGATTATAAAACCAGGGCCTTTCAAGGGCCAGATGCAAGGGAGTGGGATCAGGAGACAGATAACTAGTCTCGTGCACTCCCAGGGACATTTGGTGGGGCCACTGTGAGATACAGGAAGCTGGACTAGATGGGCCTTTGGCCTGATCCAGCAGGGCTCGTCTTATGTTCTTATGTTTCGTTTTGTTTTTTGACTGGTGCAACCTAGCTCTTGTTTACCTTGTGGTGTGTGTGTGTGTGTGTGCGTGTGTGTGTGTGTGAACCTCTGCTGTTTTGTTTCACCCTTCTGCTATACAGTTTGGAACTGAGGAAAGTATCATTCCAAATACTTTTTTGTTTTGTTTTGTTTTGTTTTGGCTTCGGCTCTGCGTCCTCTGTGCTGTACGTGAGTCCAGCCCATGTGTCTTAAAACTCCTGGCTAAAGCACAGCACAGTAAAACAGCTCCAGCTGAACGGCTGGGACCTTCCAACTTCTGCAGGCGGGCAGAGCAGTGCAGAGGGTTTTAGCGGCGTCGGTAAGAAGGATAGCCCCCATGTTCCACCAGAGAATCCCTGCGTTCATGCGGGGAGGGGGGAGAGATTTCAAAAGATCCAGTATCCCCTGTAGGTGTGTGGATGTTTCCATTCCGCCGCGCCACAGCCGTCCGTCTAGACTCACCGACTCTGAAACTGAACACCGCAGCCTGGTGTGTCAAGCGTCCCAGCTTGGTCTCCGGACCTTGCCAGGTCAGGAATAAGCTTGGAATTATGTGGCCGTTGGAAGCCAAAAGCCTCAAAAGGATGCTTTATCTTCTACTTATATATTGTCACTTCCTTGCCAAAAGAAAACAAACAAAAACATAAGTTTGCAGTTGCGTCACGCTAGGGTGTCAAGGCCCATTCCCCTAGTGCTCTTCTCCTCTGTGTGTGTGTGTGTGTGTCTGTCTGTCTGTCTGTCTGTCTGTCTCTCTCTCTCTCTCTCTCTCTCTCTCTCTCTCTCTCTAGCTGCCTCTGGATTCTATGTTACCGTTTGTCTTCTGTTTTTCTACCCATTCCTTTCGTTATTTAATATATATACAATTTAACAACTTCTGTAATCTGCAACCTCCGCAAGGCAACATATGTATCAGGCATTTGATGCAACAGAACAAAGGGAAGCATTTTTTTACCCATGATTGGAAACACCAGCGAGTAATAAACAAGCCCCCCAAGCCAGAAAGGGCTTTGAAAATTACTGCAAAGGACTCACCAGGATAAAAAGTGCAACTCGTAACCCGATTTAAAAAGTTGGCTTTCTCCGGAGCTTGATTTCTTGATGTCCCACAGGGATGGGGCCTGGGAGATTGGTCAGAGCAGCTCATTCAAGAGTCAAGGAGCCACCCCCCCAAAAAGACCTTCTGACGTGTCATTACAACTTAACAACCCTGAAGGGGCAAACGAGTGAGAACGGACTGGACTCCCTTTCAAAAGGTGGGCAGGCGATCGCCTCTGAAAGCGGTCGTCCCTGCAGGGTGGACTCAAATTTTTAGAATGTTTTGTTTATCAAAGCTGTTGGGTTGCATTGGCAACCACACCTTTACCAAACCCCTTTGAGCTGCCATGGACAGCCTTCTTCAGGATCTAAGGATGCGTTGAGTCCTCCTTCAAAGATGGATCCGCATGAAACACATTGCAGTAGCCTAGCCTAGTGAGAACAGAAGGGAAGGCAGACCTCACCCGCCATCAGCTGTCCCCAGGTTTTCTTGCCAGGGGCCCCACCTAATCCAAGAGAACTGGTGTTGCTTGATCCCCCCGGGTTTTAGTCCAATGTGTTGAGGTCTAGATCTCCTTCCAAATTCCTTAGGTCTTAATTTCTTCATGGATTCTTGGACCCCGGCCCTCCACTCCCAGTTTGTTCCAAATTTCCTCCCCACCCCCCTTCAAGGAACATCCTTCAGGCATGTCCAAACTTCGGCTCTCCAGATATTTTGGAACACGACTCCCACAGTTCCTTTGCCATTGGCAATATAGGTTTGGAATTCTGGGAGTTGTTGTCCTAAAACATCAGGAGGGCCGAACTTTGGACATGCTTGCGAGTCCTGCTAGCTTCCTCAAGGACCCAGATGCAGAGTTGCTGTCCCTGTTTAGCCTGCCGTGTTTGCACGGTGTTGCATTTTGCTCAGCTATACGCAACCGGAGGGTGATTTCTCGTGCTCCGACTTTCCTCTCCTGTCGGCCAGGGTTCTGATCCTGTAAGAGAGACCTTAATGCTCCTTAAAGGCATAAGGCACAAAAACGTCTTTCCCCGCTCCTCCATTAGATCTGGGAAAGCCGGGAGCTCCCCTTAAAGATGGGGTGAAGCCAGAGGGTACCTTAAAATGTTCGCCCTTTCAGGTGGCCTGCTGGAGCCTCATAAATCTCCCAGGCGTTCCCTGTCACTCGGAGAGAGAAAAACACCCAGCCTGTGTTGCAAATGACTTTTCCTTCTGTTGGCTGAACTCTCCATACTCCCTAGCACTCCGAAGCCTGGAACAATCCGTTTTCGCATTCTCGTCTCACTTATGTAAGGCTCTTAGCCGGTCTTGAGAAGAGTGGAATGAAATTCATGGCTGTTCCCTTCAAATCGTTAAGAGAATGCCGTACTGGAGTCCGCTTAGCCTCTAAAAAACATATTTCCGAGCCCGCAGTAGATTTCATTGCTAGAAGAGGGTGGGGGGTAGCCTTTCCCTTCACCCACTTGGCATTCAAAGTGCTGGCATTGCTTTCATGCCACTCCAAAAAACGGTGGAGCTCTTGAGTAAGCCATGGGGGTGGGGGTGGGGGCTGTCGATTGTTTAAGGGAAGCTCCCGACTAAAATGATGACTGGGCTGGGGGAGCTCCCTTATGAGGAAAGACTAAAACATTTGGGGCTCTTTAGTCTGGAAAAAAGGTGCCTGAGGGGGAATGTCATTGAGACGTACAAAATAATGCAGGGCATGAGTTAAGTGGATAGAGGGATGCTCTTCTCCCTCTCTCAAAATACCAGAACTAGAAGACATCCACTCAAATTGAGTGCTGGGAGAGTGAGAACAGACAAAAGGAAATATTTTTTCACCCAGCGCATTGTTAGTCTGTGGAACTCCCTGCCACAAGATGTGGTGATGGCATCTAGCCTGGATGCCTTCAAAAGGGGATTAGACCGATTTCCTGGAGGAAAAGTCCATCCCAGGTGACAAACCATAATGGAGATGTTTGTCATCTCCATGCTTAAAACCGGGGTGCTTCAAGGGCCAGATGCAGGGGAGTGGGATCAGGAGACAGAGATCTAGTTTCGTGTGCTCCCAGCATGCTGCATCCATCATGGCTCTTCTTATGTTC
>JAHTLZ010003423.1:2394914-2411883 GCA_023846285.1 Phrynocephalus versicolor | reverse complement strand
TGTGTGTGTGTGTGTGTGTGTGTGTGTGTGTGTGTGTGTGTGTGTGTTTGGGGGCGGGCGGTTGGGGTGGGTGGGAGAGAGAGAGAGAATGAGAGAGGTTGGACCGAGAGGCATTGAGCCATAATTCTCCAGAGAACTCGTTGCTTCTGCTTTTGTTCTTCGGGGATTTCTGTCCTGCTTTTGCGTTTGCGGTTTCTACTTATTTTGGTTTTAATTGTTTTTGCATGGCTTTGTTTTTTAAAAAAAAAAATCGGCCCAAACATAGGGCTTTGGGGAAGGGCGGATTTCGAGAGAGAGAGAAAGAGAGAAGGGGGGGATGGCAGCTCTTAAGAGTTCACGGGAAGGTTTAGCAACTCTTGAAGAGAGAGAGAGAGAGAGAGATGGATGTCAGCAAGTGAGAATGAACAATGGCGTGGGTGACTCAGGCTTAGAACAAAGCTGAGCCCTTGCTATGGACTCTCCAGTGGATACCCTTGCTAGGGGCTCTCGCTTTGTGGTTTCCCTGTCTGTCTTGAAGCCAGGCACTTGGGTCAAGTGGACAAAAAAGAAAAAAGGAAATCCATTACTTCTAAATCTTCCCTCTTCCTTCCAGATGCATGGAGAGAGCCTTTGTCCTCACTTCCTGCGTCTGCGGTGCTCATTCTCAGAGTCAATCTGCCTAGGGCAGGGGTGTCCAGACGTTTTGCAAGGAGGGCCAGATTTGGTGGAGTGAAAATGTGTGGGGGGCTGATCATTCAGCTGCAATCCTCCCCACCCACCACCCACCCCCCGGCTGGACTTTGGAGAAGCCTCTAGGGCAGTGATGGCGAACCTTTTAGAGACCGAGTGCCCAAACTGCAATTCAAAACCAGCTAATTTCTTTGCAGAGTGCCAGTACAGTAATTTAACCCGTATACAAGTGGCTATGAAGGGGCGATGTCGGGTGCCCACAGAAAGGGCTCTGAGGGCCACCTTTGGCACCCGTGCCATAGGTTCGCCATCACTGCTCTAGGACATGCAAGGAGGTGGGGAGGACACTGCAGCAATGGAGCTGGGGACAGGTAGGCTGGGCAGGTGGCTGGGGGGGGGGGTGGACAGAGGCAGGCAAACCATAAAACTGAAAGGTGACATCTCCATCCAGTATGGGGAGGGAGCAGCTGTCAGGGATACATGACAGGCTTAGCTGGCGGGGAGTCTGTGAGCCACTCAAAATTTGCAAATGGGCCGCATTTGGCCCCCGGGCCTGACTTTGGACATACCTGGCCCGGGGTTATAGCTAGACTTCTAAGGGGAGCACTAGATAAGATGCTCAAAGCTTCTGTGCTGAGCCGTTGTCCTTGCAAATTAAGGCGAGTGACCAGTCACAAAACGGAATTGAGCTAGGGTTTACCCCCCCCCTCCAACTGGCAGAGCTGAGAGGACATTGCACTCACAGGGAAACCGATATCTTTCCGTGTCTTAAGAGAGCTCCGCTTCTAATAACGGTGCCATCTGTGTCGGTGGTGAGGGACCCTCTCGGGATCCAAGGAGGCTTCCTTGGAAATAAGACCCATTGCTCTTTATGAGCGCGTGCTTACAATAACCAGCCAATGCGGCCAGCGGGCGGGGCATTCTTGTCTGCCGAAATCCCAAGCACCAAGGAGGCAGGGCCTGGAAATGCAGACGAGTCCTTCTCCGGGCGTGCATGAGACTTGAAACCACTCGATGCAGATAAATCCAGCTAACTGTAGGGTTTAGACCAGTGGTTCTCAACCGGTGGGTCCTCAGATGTTCCTGGACTGCAACTCCCAGAAGCCTTCACCACTTGCTGAGCTGGCCGGGATTTCTGGGAGTTGCATTCCAGGAACATCTGGGGACCCGCAGGTTGGAGAACCACCGGTTTAGACAGTCCGAAAGAATAATTTCCAAGCCTGATCTACAGAGATCCTCTTTTCCTGACCCAAGCATTGCGGGAGGGAGGGAGGAGGAGATAAGCCTTGCTCAGCAGCCCATGCATCATCCTGACCTAACATCCTCATTTTTACAGCTTCATCGCTGTGGAGAACATCGACAGCTATTGCGTCATCATTTCCTCTAAAGCCGTCTATTTCCTGAAAGGTGGGAGCCACATGGACAGGGAGTCCATCTTCCTGGAGGTCAAGTACGATGACCTCTATCACTGCCTTATCTCCAAAGACCACGGGAAGGTCTACGTCCAGCTGACCAAGAAAGCCGTCAACTCCAGCAGTGGCGTGGCCATGCCTGGGCCGTCTCACCAGAAACCCATGGTAAGGGGATCACTGGTGCCTTTTGTTGTTTTGGAAAGCGGTCTCTCTCCAGTTCTGGGTTTAGGAGGAGGGGGTAGTTTTTAACTTGAAAATGTGTTCTTTTTTATTTATTTATTTATTTATTTTTCACACTTATATACCGCTCCTACTTCCTGAGCGGGAACTCAGGGCGGTTCACATAAAAAGTCAAAAGGAACAAAGACGGTGGCAACGGCAGGGATAAACTTCCAGCATATGGGCCAATAAATAAGACTTAAGTCAAGAAAAAAACAAACAAACAAACACACTCTAGTCGTTTTTGAAGGCGTCCCTAAAGAGGAGGGTCTTCAGGCCTTTCCTAAAGGACGCCAACGACGGAGCCTGCCTCAACTCGCTAGATAGATTATTCCAAATGGACGGCACCACCACCGAGAAGGCCCGCCCACGAGTACTCGTTTTGCGGGCCTCCCTCGGGGGGACCGTCTGAAGTGAGAGGGCCAATGATGAACGGGTGGGTCGGGCCCGATCTAGTTGTCGGTGAAGCCGCTCTGCCAGATAGACAGGGGCCAAGCCATGGAGGGTTTTGTAAGCCAAAACCAACACCTTGAACCTTATTCGGGAGGCAACGGGCAACCAGTGGAGGCGAGCCAGGATGGGAGTGATGCGGTCGAAACGACGCGCACCAACCACCAGCCTGGCCGCCGCATTCTGGACCCGCTGCATTTTAAAGAAAATAACCCTCAGCCTTATTTAGGGAGCAGAGTTGGTTTGAGAGAAAGACAGACAGAGAGAGACAGAGAGAGAGAGAGAGAGCCAACTACCCAACCCATCCAAAATGGTAACCCACCTCTTGGACCTTGGGACCAGAGGCAGGGTCCTGGGCAATCTAGTTGTCCAGGATCCATTTTATTGGCTCACAGATAGAGCATCCCACCCCAGTGTCCACATCTGGGCTTGCGTCTGGCCCTTTCCAACACTACCACTTGGTCTGTTTGATGACAATCCCATAATTGATTCCATGAGCTTGAGGTTTGCCAACTTGTTTTCTCGGTGGCCGGAGTGCTGTATTCCATTGCCACCCCATTTTTGTTCACCTGTCCCTAATAAATATATGTGCACGCATGGCTTGGAGCCCGAAAAGAAGAGAGGAAGCAAAAGGCTCCCCACCACCTTGGCCACAACCTTGATTGCCTCCTTCGGCAGAGTGTGGGGAAAAGACCGCCTTGGCTGTCCGTGGAGGGTTTTGCGCCTGATCTGCATCTCAGAAAAACCAGGATCCCCAACTACATCTAAAATGTCAGCTCCCCTCTTCCATAGAACAGCAATGGAACTGAGAGCAACCTCTCTTTCCCCATTGCCTTCTGTGGCTCTTTTGAATGCCAGGACATTGCTAGTGTAGGACCAGCAGTGTTTGGAGCCCTAGCCTTCAAGGCCAGGTGGTAAGCCAGTGACCGTTCGCCGTCAGTGTGCCTAATACTTTTGTGCAAAGGGATCGGGTCATTTCTGAGATAGAGGACAATGTTTCCCCCAACCGGGAGTCTTCTGTAGGTGCTGGACTACCATTCCCATCATCCACAGCTAGGGAGTACGGGCACGTTGGTGGAGAGTGGGGTGAGTACGGATGGGGAAGGCTCTTTGGTTTTGTCCCATGCCAGACAGCAATGGCTCACTACGGAGACTTTCCTCCTTGCCTGCACTTGACCCTCCAGCACCGCACTTGACCAGGGCTAGTTGGTTTGCCAGGAGAGCTGTGAGAAACACTTTAGGGGCTTCCAGCTCTCACCGATGGTCTGCTGAGTCTCCATTTCAGCCTCTTTCAGGTCATCTAGTGCTGGGGTCATCCGGCAATCTGCCGTTCTCTGCCTTTTCATCAGGGTCAAGCGGAGTGGAACCCTTGGTCCCAGTCCTGTGCTTGGGGCAGCGCGTCAAACAGGGACCTGATTCTGATTCTTGCCAAACTTCTGTAAGCCTAGGTACTGCAAAAGTGCAGGATCCAAAACTCATCACTTGGTTGATACTTGGAAGGCGTTGCTTACAGCAACTCTAGCGGAGCGTTCGAGGCTGGCGAGAAGTTTTAAGGGATGGTTTGGCCATCACTACTCCCTCCCCAACGGCCTTCCGCAGCTGGGACAAGGATTCGAACCTAGATCTCCTGAGTAGAGATGGGCACGACTCAAAAAAATTATTTTTCGTTTGTTGTTTTTCGTTTAGGGCTCCGTTTCGGTTCGTTTTTGTTTTTCGGTGAATTTTTTGAACATTTTTCGTTTCGTTTTCGTAACGAAACGAAATTGAAAAAATGAAATGAAAACGGAAAAATTTGTGTTTCGTTAGCATTCTTTGCAGTACAGTGTGTCTGCAGTAACGGAAATGATAAATACGGCAACATTTTTCGTTTCGTTTCCGTTTCCGTTTTGATTTTGAAAAATTTTTTGTTTTCGTTTTCGTTGCGAAACGAAACAAAAAAAACAAAAACAAAAACAAAAATTTTGCTAAGTCGTACCCATCTCTACTCCTGAGTCCCAGCCCCCACTGCTCTACCCACTACACCACCCTGGGGCTCAGGACTTCCACAAGCCGTCTGGCAACAAAGGAGTGGCACAGAGTGGCAGCTTTCATCTCGAGGTCTGCGGAGGGGACTCCGGGTTAGGAGAAAGGTGGCCGTGTCCACGGCTTCTGCTCTGTTGCCTGGCAGTGCCTTTTATTCCGAGCAGGTCCACGTGACGTCCGAGGAGCTGGCGGTGAAGCTGTCTCAAGAAATCAACTATGCAAAAAGCCTTTTCTACGAGCAACAGCTCATGCTGAGGTCCAGCGAGCAGCAAGAGCAACTGGAACTGGACTCCTGACCCGTGACAGCGATGAACCGGGATGCTGCCACTCGACTCAAGTTCAGGAAGCCGGATTCGCACTCGGGCATCAGGAAAGGAGGTTTTGCAAGGCTGCCGGGGGGGGGGGGGGCAAATGCCCTGAAAACAATGACGAAGCCGCTATGGGGTGGAGGGGGTCCCTTAGGATCGCAGACCTCTTCGGCATAACCTTTAGCTGTAGAAAGAAAGAAAGAAAACCCTGTATTTTCTTACCATTTTGTGTGTGTGTATATACCTATACATATATACATATATAAATATATATGTGTACGACAATGTTTTTTGTGTAAATAAGAAAAGTACACAGGGTGTTGTGAGAGTGTATAAAAATCTATTTCCTGTAAAGAAATTAAAGGAAAAGTTATATTGCGTTTTCTATTGCACTGATTCTGAGCGTTGTGAAACGGCTCGTTTTTCTGGAGAGCAGCTGAGGTGGGCCTCCTAACAGGAGAACGAGTGGGACACCTAGATGTCCCATTTCAAAGAGGTTCATCCAATGGGTGCAGATAAAAGAACCCGTGAAGATGAGGGTCATATCCATCTCCTGTTTCAGTCCTCTGGCATCCGGTTGGTAGCAGGGTCTTTCCCTTTGTCTGTTTACTCCATGAGTTAATTGCTGTTGAAGGAGCACAGAATGCTTTTTTTAAAAAAAATATTCTATTTATTTAAAAAATTGAATGCTTTCAGGATATGTTGCAGTGCGCCCTTCCAGGTTGCCAGAATCCAGCCCGAGGAGACATGAGGACCCTTTTTACCAATTCAGCAATCTTTCCTCCCATTTTGATAACATTTGTTTTGTAAGGCCGCCTCAAGAAAGAAGAACTTTAGTGTCACTTTGAAGCCGAGACAAATACCTCTTTTATAGCAGGAAAGGGAGGGCCAGCACAGCACACCGCCCAGTTTCCCCGTGCAAATAGGAGCCTTACCAAGAAAAGGGGATGTGGAATGTGGGGGAAATCCATGCAGGTCTCATGAGCTGTCTTTGTTGGAAAAGAAATGGATGTTTACCAAATCAGTATTGCAGTCCTGTAACCTCAGCCGGAAGATTAATAAATGCTGCTGCTGCTGTTGTCGTCGTCATATTCTTTAAATGATGGTGGTGGTGGTGATGATGATACCTTAGAACTGCAGATCGGGAGCAGACCCTACGGATCATCAAGTCTAGCCCCTCTCAAAGAGATGTCCGGGGGGGGGGCGGGGGGGGGAAGGCTGAGTCAACCATTGAACCCCAGGTCGTGAGCACAGTTTCACCTGCAGTGCAGGCATTTAACCACTGCGCCACGACGCTCTTGCAAGAAGAGTTTACAACATTACGGTACTGACCCTTTTTGTTTCTGGAGCATCCCCGCCACGCCCTCACAGAGCCCTGCCATGACCAGCGATTGAAAGACATCCACCACTTTTGACCAGCCAAGCTGCGAAGATTCAACTTGAGTTTTGGGGGCATTAAAATTCTGGTCTGTGAGTTCAAGGGGGATGGTATCTGCGCTGAATTAAGGGGAACTTTTTGCATCATGGGCGTTCTCAAGACAACCATCTAGGAATCTGGTCCATCCTTTGAATCATGCACCAGTTTTTTGATGGCCGTGGTGACCTGCATTGGAGCGTGCAACTGGTCCATCCTAGATGATCCCATGACACTTGGTCTATACGCAAGAGGTAGGTCAGGTGTGAGCCATGTGACACAGGCATCCCGTTCCAGACTCTCTAAATCTCAAAAACAACATTGTACATAAGAACATAAGGAGATCCCTGCTGGATCGGGCCAAAGGCCCATCTAGTCCAGCTTCCTGGATCTCATAGTGGTCCCACCAGATGCATCTCGGAGCGCATGAGACTAGATCTCTGTCCCCTGTAAATGGCCCTTGAAGTACCCTGGATTTAAGCCTGGAGATGACACATCCCCATCATGGCTTGTAACCTGTGATTGACTTCTCCAGGAACCTGTCCAGTCCCCTTTTATTTTGAAGGCATCCAGGTCAGATGCCATCACCACATCCTGTGGCAGGGAGTTCCGCAGACTAACAACGCGCTGGTTGGAATAATATTTTCTTTTGTTCTTACTCTCCCAATCCTCAATTGTGTGTGTGTGTGTGTGTGTGTTGGAATTTACCATTGAAACACAACTTCTCGCCCACCTGTTGTCGAACTGGGACTGTTGTAGGTCTTAAGAGGAAACCAGATGGCATTGACCGTTGAACCTCTTGCAACGGCACAAAAGGCACCCACCACTGTCGCGTTCTTCTACCTTTTTTGCGTGTTCAGCTTGCAAGCATAAAGTCCCGCTTGCTTTGGACTCTCTTCTCCTGGTGTGCTCCCTGCCTCTTTCTCTCTTCCCTGCGCTGCTTTTGTGGCAATCCATGTTTCCATGTCAGCCAAGCGCCGAGAGGGAAAGGGAGGCTTTTTGAACTCGACAACAACAACAACAACTTTTATTGAATAAGTCATCAGACCATTTCAAAGTTACACAATGAGACATATGTAAAAAATGTAAAACGATAAATAATGTGATAATGGAGAGCAACACATATGCATTGGGCTGTATTTTACACTTAAGAAGTACTAAAGTATATAGTTACATGTAAAATCTATCATACCTTAACTGTTATAAGTCTTATCAACTTCTTGCTTCCTCAGATTTGCCACTTTTACAGCAAATATTGCAACTTTCCAAGTTAAATGGGGATTATCCCCTTGCAATAGATAAGTGAGTTTGCGTTCGTCAGGTCCTCCTCCCCAGCACCTGGGGTAGGGGGTTAAATAAAGTTTTCTGATATTAGTATACGAGTGACCATGCAATATATAATGGGCCAGGTCTTCAACTTTATCCTCCCCACTAGAGATGAGCATGAATAAAAAAAATGGCATTTCGTTTGTCGTTTGTCATTTGGAGGGTCCGTTTTGTTTCCGTTTTTCGTGAATTTTTGCAAAAAAATCATTTTCGTTTTCATTTGTTTCGTTACCATTTCATTACCATTTATTTCAATTTTTGTGATTTTTTTTTAGGATTTTAAGCAATTTACTCATATTGCAGTAACGGAAACGAAACACACAACAAAATTTCCGGTGTTTCTGTTTGTTTCGTTTCATTTTAGAGACAAAATTCATTTGTCATTTCGTTACGTAATGAAATGAAAAAAAGAAAACGGAAACGAAAAATTGTTCGTTTCATGCCCATCTCTACTCCCCACCAATAGGTGGTCTGTCTTGAATACGGATGCCTTAATATCTGCCTTGTAACATCCTTGAATCCATTAACTCAAAGCGGAAGCGGGTCAACGCCATACAATGGTCTTTTTGAACTCAGCCCGTGCAAGTTGGGTCTAACCTGGGTGAGCCTCCGGCATGGTTGGATGTGAGCCGTGAACTTGGCTGCGGCGTTGGCTGCATGAGGTTTGAGCCAGTCAGTCTTGGGTCACAGTTCCAGTCACTCTGCAGTTTTCAATGTTCCCAAAACGAAGACCGCAGATGCCCCTGGCTTGAGATGAGGCGGTTTGGTCTCACCCCGTCTTGCTTTTTCTTGCACGCAGCTGGACTTCACTGGAAAGGAATTCATTCCGGAGCACCCGAACGACAGCAAATTATTAGAACAGTCTTTTTTATTTTAAAAAAATGAGCTTGGGAGGGGGAAGAGCTTAAGCAAACAGCATCGGGCCCCCGGGCCATTTCTCGGTGAAATATATGATTTTTAGCAACAAACGGACACTGTGAGAATCCTGTTGATATTGGCAGTTCTACCCCATTACTAAGTGAATAAACACAGTGTTCGGATTCCAACGTCTGTGGCTTAAAATATCTTTCTTTCCCCTCCTGCCCCTGCCATCCCCCCCCCAGCACAAAATTTATGGTTTCTAGCCTTCTACCTTCAAATCACCGAATTATCCCCCGTTAACAGAATCACCTAGGGGCCAAATCCGTACAACAGAAAAACGGTCACGATTAGGAATTCATCCGTTTTCAATGCATTCCTATGGGAAATGTGTACAAAAGAAAATTTGCTTCACAAAATTTCATTTGGAACGAATTAATTCCTTTATACAAGGTGCCACTGTGTATATTTTCCGGACGGTCTTTTGTGAATCAAAACCCACTTGCTTAGACCCGACCCTGCAAATGCTGCCATAAATGTTGTAGTGACAAAGCACAATAATAGAGACGAGATTCATTTGAAACCATCGACATTTGGCTGTACCCAAGGCTACATAATACAGTACTTATAAAGTGGACTAGGCCAGAGCCTAAGAGCCCCAGCCATTAGTTAATACAGCTCAGTGATGGACCATATTTAACTCAAGAGGGTTCAAGGCCACCTTAAGATGAGGATGGGTATAATTAAAAAAAATAAAAATGGACAACTCCCTCTGGAAATGAGCAGGTGCAACAGGCCAGCACCCTAGTCTGCACGGTCCCCTGAAAATTATGCAAATGTCTGTACTAATTATGCAAATGTCTGTACTAATACTGTAGTCTCTATAAATAATACTTCAGCAGCCAGATTAGTTACGGGGCTGAGAAACACACCACCGTATCACCCCCCTACACTGGCCACACTGCACTGGCTGCCGATCCATTACCACAGCGGCTTCAAGGTTTTAATGACAACATACAAAGCCCTCCTAAACAGTTTAGGACCTTGCTATCTGTAGGAACTGGCAAGCCACTCCAGTATTCCTGCCAAGAAAACTCCATGGGCATGGGGTCACGGAGAGTCGGTTGCGCATCCTAACAGCGTTCTGTCTGTAGCACCCATTCATCTCAGGCGGAGCATTTGAGGGTGCCGTCACTGAAGAAGGCTTGTAAATTCTTTACAAGGAACCAGGATTTCTCGGTGGTGGCTCCCCAGCTCTGGAAACAAGTCTATCCTGAGATATCTCCTGTGTTTTAAGAAAAATCTGAAGACGGGACTATTTACAGAGGCATTCCCTAGTAAGTTTTCTCTTATTTGATTGCTATTAATCACCTGGCTTCTTCTGTCTTAGGCTGCTATCCCACGACCTAAAAACTGCTTCAAACTGCTTGAAGATGTGGATAATAAATTTATGTCCCCACAGCCAGCAGACTTTAAAGCAGGAAAATCATGGCCACTTAAGCGTGACCCAGCGAGTTTCACAAGTACCTGGTCTCGAGGTGATACAAAGCTTGTCTCAGTTTCGATGCGGATTTTAAAGCAGTAATTGAGTCTGTGGGGACTCGGAAAATCCGCATCAAAACCTTTTCGTTCTGCTGTTGGGACACAAAAGATGCGGTTCTTTATACCGCACCCATGGGGCCCCAGGAACCGCGTTTCCACCCCTGTGCCCGTTCCGGGGGGGGGCGGAATCTGCATTTTACTTTGATCTGGATTTTTCTGGCTGTGGGATAGCAGCTTTAGCCTACCTTAGTCCTGTTTGTTTTAATTGGATTTAGTTATGCTTATTACATTTTTATTTTGTCGTACCGTTATCCGCTGAATTTTGTGGACATTATGTTTTGCATTTGCGTAAATCGCACAGAGTGGCCTTTGTTGCTAGATGAGCAGTATATAAATCCAATAAATAAATAAATAAATAAATAAATAAAAGAATCAAGATATAATGACGTTTGCCAGAAAAGCCAGCAGGGATGAATGGAACTGCTTTGGTCAGTGAGCCACTCAGAAGTAAGCAAGGTTGCAAAGTGATCCTACACTGTCCTTGAAATTCAGCTTAGCTCAACATGATCCAAGATCTCAGTACACACAGCAAGCATTGACCTTTTGTGTGTCCCTCCTGCTGCTGTGATAGCAGCTATTAATGAGTTCCAGGGAAAGGAATGCATTTGTTTTCCTTAAAGTCCATTTGCAGTTTTTAATTTAGGTTTCGGATCAGATGTGCAAAGCATCGTGGTTTCCTGTCATGATATAGGGAGGAACGGCCGTTTTGCCGCTGAAACGTTCCTGTTTCCTATATTTGTCAATATTTTTTTTCCTTCTCATAACCCGGGTTCTGCTTTGGTTTCAGATTTCTTTGGAAAAGAGACAGGTTGATGAAACAGTCTAGGTTTGCGAGTTTATTCTGTGTTGGAAAAGATTAGAACATCGCAACTCGGCGTCATCCTTGGATCCATCGTTCAGACGTTAATTAAGAATCAAAGACAGAATTTGCCAGAGGGAACTCTACGCCAGACATGACCTCAAAGGAAGACCCAGCGGAGAGTTCATAAAACGTGACTCTGTGTGTGTTTGCACTCTGCAGATGCTCTGTAGGCGGCTGAAACAGGGACAGTACAGATGCAAGAATCTTGTAGGAATTAGGCTGATCAGCTGCGCTTGCAGATGATTACAGAGAGTTTCAATTTAAAATGCATGTTTCTTTTTGGAACAGTCTTCTGCCCTCTCATCAGTCTTTTTTTTAAATTATTATTATAAATCCAATCACCAACAACCCAGACAAAAACAGTGACCCCCCCCCCAGGCATCCGATACATTGGATATACATTAACAATGAAACTTATTCAAATTAACAATATGTACAATTCTATATAAATTAAGAATTAACAATCTGCAAGGTTTATTTAGCTTTTAATGTTTTAATTACCCCAAATTGGTCAAACATACTCAAATAATTCAGTAGCTTCTCAAACCATTCCTCCTCTTTCTGATTGACCTTAAACCCTTTCATTCTGCATATCTTCACAGTTAGGTATTCTAAAATCTCATCAGTCAACACAAAACCAGTTGTTAACGGGAAATAATTCCTAACAGTAACTAGAAGAGAGAGCCAGCAGCAGAATTGAGGAGGATGCTTGAACGATACAGAACTTGTATAAACTGTATTAAGAAAAGACCCTCTTCATGCCGTAAAAAATAATGACAGATTTGATTTGGCTCTCTGAATAAGCAGCTGTAATACATTCAAGTAGGCAAAAAGTCCTTCTGATCTGCCTACCAGTCTTATGTGACCCTTAAAAAAGGTCTCCAAGTGAGGGGCAGAAGGGGCGAGGTACAGTAGAGGGCAGTAGACCTCGTGTGGTGCAAATCCGTGGCCATGTGGCCGGCATGGCAGAACGCATTCCTGCGCACGGAACACTGTTTTCCCTTCTTGCTTTTTACGGTGGTACCTGTTTATCTACTTGCATTTTACATGCTTTCAAACTTACTGGTTGCATGGTCTTGCCAAGGCTAATTGGCGAGAGGCAAGTCAGGCACGTCACCAAGGAGGCCCCGGCACCTTGTCAATTAGCCGCACCTCGGTCCGATTCAGGCGGTTCGCCCTGTTCTCGGGAACCAAAGCACATCTATTGCTTGATTCGAATCAGCCTCCTCTTGTCTGTGATGTGCTTTAGGGAACACTCTTCTCCCTCTCACAAAATACCAGAACTAGGGGACATACACTCAAATTGAGGGCTGGGAGAGTAAGAAGAGAGAAAATATTTTTTTTTTTTTTTACGCAGAGTGTTGTTAGTCTGTGGAACTCCCTGCCACAGGAGGTGGTGATGGCATCTGGCCTGGATCCCTTCAAAAGGGGATTGAACAGATTCCTGGAGGAGAAGTCCATCACAGGCTACAAACCATGATGGAGATGTGTCCTCTCCAGGCTTAAAACCAGTGTACTTCAAGGGCCAGATGCAGGGGAGTGGGATCAGGAGACAGATA
Organism: Phrynocephalus versicolor; assembly: GCA_023846285.1. Lineage (NCBI taxonomy): Eukaryota > Metazoa > Chordata > Lepidosauria > Squamata > Agamidae > Phrynocephalus > Phrynocephalus versicolor. The sequence goes on along the minus strand of JAHTLZ010003423.1, from coordinate 2,399,182 downwards.
CCTAGTCTCGTGCACTCCCAGGTGCATCTGGTGGGGCCGCTGTGAGATCCAGGAAGCTGGACTAGATGGGCCTTTGGCCTGATCCAGCAGGGCTCTTCTTAGGTTCTTATGTTCTTGCTGCAAATTGGAAGGAGACCCCGACATTTGGAACACGTTGAAGACCTCTTAGTAAAACAGACCTGCTCCATGCTTAAAACAGAGCAACCTGCATGGGCCTGGGTCCTTCTAGGTTTCCCGTCCTGAGTGTGAGCTAGTCTTCAGCGCTGGAGAGGCTGTGCCTGTCTCTTCTGCCCTTGCCCATTACTCTTTTTGATTGACACTTTAATGAGGGTACGAGGGGTCGCCCACCTGCTGGGGGGCTGGTTCATGCCCCGTTTATCTCACAGTCCACGTTAGCCCAAAATAGCCGCCAGCCTGCGTTTCACCGGCCTGTGACCCCCGTGATGGATTGAGTGGCTGAGGCGAGTTGGCAGCTGAAGTGTGTAGTAACGGTTTCTTTCTGTCAGCACGACACAATAGATTTGCTGATATCCCGGGTTGTTTTTGGAGTTTTTTTATCCTTCGGCGGCTGCTGTTGCTGTACAACCCAAAGTCCCGAGAGAGAGAGAGAGAGAGAGAGAGAGAGAGAGAGAGAGAGAGAGAGAGGAGTGCACCATGGGCTGCCATGTCACTTCTAACCACTGCACCACGCTGCCTCTCATTGTTCTTTATTTGGATCAGAGCCTTGTGGGAGACAAAAACCGCACGAATTATAGGGTGAATCAGAAAGCCATTAAAATGTCTAGACCGGTCGGGACTGTTTTGGACCGGAAGCACTCAGCGCTTCAGAGATGAGCAGGAACTTTTTTCTCGTCTTCGGCCGGGGCGTTGGGGGTCCGATCGGTTTGGTGCTGTTCCGGTGTGGTGCTTCCGGAAGTGACCCGTGATCCTGCTTCCCCCACCATTGACCAGGAGGTTCTTTCTACTCTTTGGGGAGGCTTTTATCAACTCAATGGATGAGAGAGAGCAAAGGGCCCAAAGAGATATTAATCGACAGATGAGAGAGAGAGGCCAAGAGAAAGAGAGAGGGGGATGAGGGCTACGAATAATGTAGCAAAGGTCATCCTAGACCAGTTTCCTCAGCATCTTCAGTGGCAGTCAACTCTTCTTTTCTTTTACTTGTCTTCCACTCTCGTTCTTTTCTGGCCTCCTTGACTTTCAGGGAACACGAATACAGCCCTGGTGCTTTCCTGGGCTAGGTCTGAGCCAGCATTGGCTTTCCCAACCCTAAAATACATCTCCCACCCAACCCCACACGCCAGATGTTACAACCAGACACTTCTGGCTGACGGGAGAGGGTGGGAACCAGCGCCGGAGCTATTTAAAGCTCCGGTGACACGGGACAAGAGCACCAGCCCTGGGGGTGTGGGTGAGGTAACGCCGAGAACTTCCACTTGGCTGGAAGGATGATGCTTTGAGTGGGAGAGCTTCCCACTGCCCCCACAAAAAACAGACTATGTGTGTTGGGGGGGGAAGGAGGAGAGAATCTGGTTATGATATATTCTTGTTTGTTGGAAAGAAGGAATAAACTGGGCAGGTTTAGCTTTGAGGAAAGAAGGCTGAAGGGAGATAGGATAGCACTTTTCAAAGGCTTGGAAGGGAGGTTGTGATCTGTTCTCAAATGTTTATTTATTTATTTATTTATTTATTTATTTATTTATTTATTTATTTATTTATTTATATACCACCCGTCTTCCGGAGGAACTCTGGGCGGTTTATAACATTAAAAAGCCAACAATAAATAACAGCAGTGCAACAAAAATAATAATGATAATATGAAAACAAAAGGTAAAATATGTGAAATGTATGAAATAAAGTAGCTATACTAATTCTAGGCTCCGAAAGCAGTGGATAGCAAGCTGGGTGCAACCGCCTTTCCCCGAAACGGACAGGAGGTGGGGAGCGTATCGCTCTTGATAAATGAAGAGGGGCGTTAAACGTCTGCGGTTATATTGATTAGCGAAATGTTTGGGGTCACTTCAACAGAGTAATATTTCCTGCGCTGGGGGCAATCTCTCGGCCAGAGTCTTTGGCTTTGATTTCGGGCTTCGTGCTGAGCCTGGGAGGCCGTAACTGAGGTGCGTTTGAAAGGCTCGGTTCTCCACCTGCACCCGGCCGGAGAAGCAAGGCGGCTACCTGGCCCGGGTTAAAAGTTCACCGGCAAGCCAAGCTGTCTCCCCTTCGGGGTTTAATTTATCTGATATTTGGGTAACCTTGCTCTGAACCCAAGGCACCTCTCCTGAGTAGGCTCCTGTCAACCCGAGCCCCTGCCAAAGCCTCCCCGGTTTTTGGCCTGACCTCCGACCTCGAGCCAGGAGGAGGGGAAGCCGACCAGAGAAGGAAGGAACAAGACAGATGGGAGGCCGGCATTCGGTGCCTGCTAGACCGGCATGCACTGATACGGGGAGCTGGAAGACGGAGGATTTGGGGCTCTGGTGTGGAATAAATCTAGAAAGTAGAGATGGGCACGAATTAAAAAAATGGCATTTCGTTTGTCGTTTGTCGTTTGGAGGGTCCGTTTCGTTTCCGTTTTTTGTGAATTTTTGCAAAAAAATCATTTTTGTTTTCGTTCATTTCATTACAGTTTTGTTACAGTTTCGTTACCATTTATTTCAATTTTGGGGTTTTTTTTTTAGCATTTAAAAGCAGTTCACTGTATTGCTGTAACGAAAACGAAATGCACAACAAAATTTCCGGTGTTTCTGTTTGTTTTGTTTCATTTTGGAGACAAAATTCGTTTGTCATTTTGTTGCGTAATGAAATGAAAAAAACAAAAATGGAAACGAAAAATTGTTCGTTTCGTGCCCATCTCTACTAGAAAGCATCAAGGACGGCAAGCCAACTGGCCATGTGGTTCTCTGTATTGAACGCTGAGGTTGGAAAGGGACATTTTAAAGGTCTTTATTTATCAGTTATGGCTATGCCACCTGATTTAGTGGCAGACCTTTGTCTGGGTTGCTGAAGACGTAGAAACTTCTTCCACTCCACCACCCCGAGACCAAATGGGACCCCAAAATATGCAACAAGAAGAGCCAATCTGATCAATGAAAATCCAAAACAATAATCCAAATGAAATATCAAATGACGGCGACACACTGTGAGCCTACACATCGCAACTACATGTGTGTCAGGCAGGGGGAGGAGATTTCTATCAAGGCCTCCTTAGACTCCCATCTTCAGCATCTTCTTGAACGGAGGGAGGAGGCCGGACAGATCTCCATCAGAAGACTCTTCCAGAAAGGTGGAGCCACCACTGAGAAGGATCTGCTACCAGCACAGATGTTCCTGGGGAAACCAGGTGGATGGGCACAAGTCTGTGGAACTCCCTTCCACAGGATGTGGTGATGGCATCTGGCCTAGATGCCCTCCAAAGGGGATTGGACAGATTCCTGGAGGGGAAGTCCATCACAGGTGACAAACCATGATGGAGATGTGTATAATCTCCATGCTTAAAACCAGGGTACTTCAAGGGCCAGATGCAGGGGAGTGGCATCAGGAGACAGAGATCTAGTCTCGTGCACTCCCAGACGCATCTGGTGGGGCCATTGTGAGATACAGGAAGCTGGACTAGATGGGCCTTTGGCCTGATCCAGCAGGGCTCTTCTTAGGTTCTTAACTTCATCAGGGGAGGTGCTCTGACTTTCAATCTAGTCGCATTGGTGTTCAAGCACATCTATGAATTTGCCTCGAACCGACAAGTTGTCCTTCAGCCTCAGTGCCAAAACCTGTGAAATGGGTACAACCAGGAGCCCCACATCTTTGGTGTCAGGCGGAACTCCACAAGGGAACATATTGAACTGGTTCACGTCTCTGGAAACAGAAGGTTGCAGTCCTTAAATAGAAAAGGAGTCCTCATTGATCTCCGGATCTATGTCGGGAACGGGCTACCCTGCAGAATGCATTATGAGACTTAGAAAGGATCTGTGGTCCTTGTTCCATGTGAAAGTTATAAAACTTAATAGCCCCATGACAGCAGCCCTATATGAAACACTTTGTGATTTACTGACTCCTTGAGAACACTGCCTAAGCATTGCCATCTGAGAACCAAGGCAACCATCAGCTGAAGGCAACTGTAATCTTTTCAGGGACTCTCCCTTGATCTGGCAGAGACCTCATTACCGCAGGAACGTCGACACAGAAAACATATGTGGTGAGTCCACTTTCTCCTTGCAATCTACAAACCTTTCTTTCTTTCTTTCTTTCTTTCTTTCTTTCTTTCTTTCTTTCTT
>JAHTLZ010003423.1:2371012-2394904 GCA_023846285.1 Phrynocephalus versicolor | reverse complement strand
TTTTTTTTATTCGTGCCCATCTCTAGTGGCTGTCATTAATTCATGTTATTTCTTTATATCCCATTTTCTCCCAATAAATTGGGCTGATTCAGTTACTCAGGAGCCAGAATCCCACTGTAAGAAAACTGTACTTAAGGGCAATTAAAGGTGCCATTTTTCCTCTGACTTTCTGTCGTCACAGGATTGGGTACCTGACTGATTTTTTGGGCAAGTCGACATAGGAGAGCATGTTGGCCAACTAACTGAAGAGATGAAATGGCTTCTGTGATTGGCCATGTGCAATTACCTAATCCAGTAAAGTTTGGGTAATTTTTAAGCCTCCGTTTTGGCCCATCCTACCCATACACCTCACTTTGCATGTTCACACTCTAGGGCAGTGGGGGGGGGTTTGAACCTTCGGCCCTCCAGATGTTTTGGACCACAGCGCCCAGAATTCCAAGCCTGTATTGCCAACGGCAAAGGACTGTGGGAGTGGTGGTCCAAAATATCTGGAGTGCCAAAGGTTCACCACCACTGCTCTAGGATACCCACTGCAGAAACATTTCTAATCATTTTCAATAAGATGTGGGAAAAAATCTCCTCTTCTACACAGGATACTATACACATTATTTCTCTTTCTGCTAAATCCTATGCATTTTACAATGCTTATAACATATCTTCTGTCTTTTCTGTCTGAATCCTGCACAGGACAGATCCTAACCTCTGGAGGAGTCATAACAATCCTGCACAGGTGGGCATCCCCCCCCCCAGAAATAATAAAAAAAAAAAGGAAATCAAACTTCCCAAAAAAAAAAGCCTTCTGAAAATTTCAGGTTAAAAAAATTGCCTGCCCACCTGATCCGCATGCCTTGAAACATCTCGGTGCTGGTGTGGAAGGGCAGAATGGTGGTGGCGTTCACCCCAGGGCAGTCCAGCAGCCCCAGTGTCAAACTCTCCATGAAGGCAAAGGACGAGGCTTTGGAAGTGCAGTAATCAATGGCCCCAGGAATGGCGGAGAGAGCCAGGATGGAGTTGAGACAAACGATGTGCCCCTTCTGCAGCTCCAGCATCCGTGGCAAGAAGGCCTTGGTGGTCTGTTGGCCAAGAGAAGACAGAAGACCTGGGTTAGATGACAAACACACTGGCCTAAACCATAACAGCTGTCATAAATCCATTCCATGTATGCAACTAGAGATGGGCACGAAATGAGCGATTTTTCGTTTTTGTTTTCGTTTTTTCGTTTCGTTACGTAACGAAACAAAAACGAATTTTGACTCCAAAATGAAACGAAATGACCCGAAACACGAAAAAATTTGTCGACCGCTTCGTTTTCGTTATGGCAAATACATTGAATTGTGCTAAATGGTAACGAAACAGCAATTTTTCATTTTCGTTTTTGTTTTTTTGGTTCGTTGCCTAACGAAACGAAAACAACTTTTTTTGCAAAAGTCCTCACGAAAACGAAAACGAACCGAAACGGACCCCTAAATGACCAAACGACAAATGAAACACCATTTTTTTGAGTCGTACTCATCTCTATATGCAACTGGGGCAAGCATAGACTCACTACTGCTCTTCAGTTAGTTCAGTGGTTCCGCTCCCCCCTGACCCAAGCCAGAACGCATGAGAGAGAGGAGACCATTTCGTACCCAGAATTGTCCCAGCGTGTTGATGTGCTGCGATTTCAACAAAGCATCGTCATCGCTGTCCATCAGGCTCTTGCCATGAACCACGGCTGCATTGTTCACCAGGATAGTAATGTCTCCTACCTGGAATAAGGGATGACATAAAGAAGAGGTGACCAGGTATAAGGACAATCCAACTGGATCAGCACAGAGAAACAATCTAGCCCAATATCTTTCTTAGGAACGGAGGAAGAGGTCTGGACAGTTTTAATGGCAGCCAAGGCTCTCAATAACAAATGCTATCTACTTCAGGTTATCCCTCAAGGAAAAAAAAGAGATGGGAAGAACAGAAGAACATTCTAGCTTAAGAATTTAAGGCAATGGTTTGCAGTGGGCCCAGCTTCTCAATTTAGAATAGCTTTAGATAAAAAAATGAATATGCTACTGATTGCCACCATTCTATGAGGACATGGCATTAGAAGGAGGAGGAGGAGGAGAACAAGAACAAGAACAAGAACAAGAACAAGAACAAGAACAAGAACAAGAACAAGAACAAGAACAAAACAAAAACAAAAACAAAAACAAAAACAAAAAAACAAAAACAAAAACAAAAACAAGAACAAGAACAAGAACAAGAACAAGAACAAGAACAAGAACAAGAACAAGAACAAGAACAAGAACAAGAACAGCAGGAGGAGGAGGAGGAGGAGGAGGAGGAGGAGGAGGCTCTCTAAGATTTCAGATAGAATTCTTTTTTTAACCTCATTGAGAGATCCCTGATATTCCCTAGTGGTCTTTCATCCGAGGGCCAACCAGGTCTGGTAAGCTTCTGAAAGTGGATGGACCACGTGAGTGTGGGATGGTATTATTTTCCTAAAGTGTCCAGCTCTAGGCTTTGCAACTCCAAAGCACCAAATCCATCACCTCAGTGGAGCTGTTGAGGCCAACTAGTCTAGAATCCTAGAATTGTGGAGTTGGGAGGGGCCAACAAGGCCACAGAGTCTCACCCCTATTCATGGCCGGACTCCACATCAAAGGAGATCTGAGAGATGGAGGTCCAACAGATTCGTTGACTCCATGAATCTTGATTACCGATGTCCCAGTGACTCAATCGGCCCACCCTTCCTACTAAACCCTAGATTTAGCCCTAGGCCTTGTTATCTCAAGAAACAATTGCTGGGGCACCTTTTCTCGGACAGCTTTGGCCTGCCTGTAGACCTCGTCGCGATTCCCGACATCACAGATGAAGTAGTGGCACTCTGTTCCCATTGCCCGGATCTCTTCTGTGGTTGCCTTGAGGCACTCCTCTGTCCGACCCCACAGGATAACCTAGAAAAACACAGAACGTCGCCCATCACACAGGGAAATGGTCATCAGCCATCCCACTGTTGTTTAATTATATGGTTCTGTGACTTAAGAGACACATATTGAGGAAGAAACAAAAGCTGCCCAGATCTCTCAAGCACCCCAAGTCCTCCAGGACAAAAGACACCTTGCATAGAGGTCAACAAGATGGTGTCTGCCCAATGATCTTCTGCAGTGCTACCATTATTGTTGGCCAAAACGTTGCCATGAAAGCCCCTGTAGTCTGCAGACACGAGCTCCTGTAGGATGCAAAGTCTGATTTGGGAGTCTCCCATTCTTTACAAACCATGGTCAGGCTGCCAAGGAGACCTGTTCCAAGCCAAGATCTAGTGAGTCTGCAAATAAGTGCTGCTCTTCCATGCAATATCCTTGCCAATCTGCCAACGAGAACCCGAGCTACACCTTACTCGTTTGCAAACGAGGGCACCTGTCCCAGGCAAAGCTTCGGCGATGTTCCTAGGTATGCAAAACCTCGCCAGCCTGCAGACAAGAAGTCCTGTTTCATGCAAAATCTTTCCACTAAAAACATTCCTGTTCCAAAAAAAAAAACTTGTCTGCTTTTATTTAAGAGGGGGTTTAAAAAAAAACATATTTATTCTCACTTACTGTGTCTCTGAGCAGTGACTCTAACTAATGATGTACGGAGTAGAGATGGGCACGAAACTGTGTCTCTGCCAGCATCATTTTTTTAGTGTTTTCTGGGGCGTTGAGGGATGCCCGTGTGCAGAAATGCTTTAAATCACACAAAAAGCGGGGGGAAACGAAAAACAAAAAACAAAAAAAAACATTTTTTTTTCAAAAATTTCATGAAAAATGAAAACGAACCAAAATGGACCCGCATGAAACACACAAAAAAAATGAAACGTCATTTTTTTCAATTCATGCCCATCTATATTATGGAGTCCCTTTAGCCTGATGAAAATCTGGGTCTATGTTGGACTGTGAACCCTACGGATGGGCTCCTTGGATTACAGCCCTCAGCCTCAGTGTCTACCACTCGAGGTCTTTTCTCTGAGATGAGTCACATTAAGGTGGCTGTAAGGTGCCTATCCCTCCCGATTGAGAATTTTCTTTGTAGTCCAACAAAACAAAACCCATCCGGAGTGGCTCCCCTCCCATTCCCTGCATTAGGTCCTCTAAAATCTGTTTCTTCTAAGCAGGGGGGAATCTCAGGAGTTTTTTCCGCCGCTTTCTGACCACACATTTTCTTTATTCAGTCTGGGGATGCCCTGGAAGAAAGCCAAACATGTATGAAACCAGCGCTCCACCCAAGTGATGGTCTCCTTCATTTCATCATGTTCCATTAATGCCGGGCCAAAATAACAATCATCTGTTTTTTAGCCGTTCACTGGGCCGTTCAAGGGTGACTTCCCCATCCCCCAAAAAAAGACCACTGGAGAAGCACGTTCTTCAAAATGCAAGCAGAGTTCCATTAACCGTCTGATGTTGTAAACTTCCATATTGAAAATTAATTTATATCATTCATCATTAAAGATCTCTAAGCTTATTCCAAACTCTTAACATGTTTTATGGGATGACTGCAACAACAAGTCTCTTTCCTAATTTCCTTTGTAGCTTGCACCGTGGCTAAACCACAGAGAAAAGGGGCTGCACATAGGTACCTAATTTCCTTTCTTGCTAGAAGTTGTCTAAGTGGTGGTCATACTAAAATGCTTGACAAATACTGTAGATAGTATGCAATAACTGTATCTCGAGTAAGCAAAGTATAAGAATTTTAAATGTTCCAATTTTGTGTGAAATGAGGAAGTTCCTACACGTCCTGCTTGTGTCAAGTAGTGCGCATGTCTCTTGAATCAGGAGATTGTTGACATGTCTTTGTTACGTGAAGAGTATAAGTACAGTCTTCTGAACCCCCCAAATTGTCCTTCTCTCTTCTAGAAGCACCATCAATGCATTGATTACTATTGCAATAAAAAGCCGTTATTCTTGAAAGAACCTGGTTTTCCAATGCTCTGTTTGTCTTTATGGCAATCTGCCAGTCTCATTGCAGTAAAATTACTGTTTGTGAGGTCACAATGTGGAACCCGTGCTTTCTTAAAACTGGAAAAAAGCCCTTCGCTGCTCTCAGCTGAGCAAAGCTCTTTCCATTGGATCCCAATGGCTTCTCACCCAGGAAGGTCCCAGGAGGGACATGGCATGTGACTTTATTCCTGGGGCATCCGAGGGAGCAGAGATGCTGCGATCCTACAGAAGAGGCCTTACACAGGGATGCCCAAACTTTTTGTAAGGAGGGCCAGATTTGGTGGCTGAGAATGTGTCAGGGGCCGGTTGCTCGCCAACCCTGCCACCCACTGCAAGCCCCACCCACTTTCTTTTAAAAAAACATGGGGTGAAGGAGGGGGACGGAGGGACGGGCCAGCCAGCCGCGGGCCACTCAGAATGGCCTGGCAGGCCGGATTTGGCCCCCGGACCAGACTTTGGGCAGGCCTGCCTTACAGCCTCTACCTCCACGGACCCTACCTGCCCTGCACAACCATTATCTCCAGCCAAAGATAAGAGACTCGATACCACTCTGTCAAAAGGTGCTCCGAGCCATTCCGTTGCACTCTGCACGCCGGTTGATCCAGGGCAGTAACAGAATTGTGTTTCGTAGGGCAAAAGGATATTTCGTCTCTTCGCTCAGATTGGTGATAAGAGCAGAAGAAGGTTGAACAAGCCATTCATGGTTCATGGGGGATGTATGTTCTTCTTTCCTGTCTTATGAATTGACTCAATGTCCTTACTTCTTCAACTATTTATTTGTGGCTAATTCAATGGATTATGCTGCCACAGAGGATGGTGGAGTCTCCTTCTTTGGAGGTGTTTAAGCAGAGGCTGGATGGCCATCTGCCGGAAGTCCTGTGGTGGTGGGGTTCTTGCATGGCAGGGGGTTGGACTGGATGGCCCTTGAGGTCTCTTCCAACTCTAGGATTCTATGATTCTATGGTTCTAGGATTCTAATGGCTTAGGTGTCTGGATGTGAAGGCGGAGGTTGGGAGTTCAGTTCCCTTGGAGCACTCCTAGACAAGAATGGAACTAGATGATCTGCAAGGTTCCTTCCAGCTCTGCAATTCTAATATGGGACAGCTCGGTGGCTTAGGTCTTTGGCTGCAGAGCCAGAGGTCGGGAGTTCAATTCCCCACTGAACCTCCTTGAGAGGGGTCCGGACTCAATTGATCCAGAGGGTCCTTCCAACTCTGCAGTTCTAAGGTGGTTGGTGTTGTTGGACTTGGGACTTGACACCAAAGACTTGGACTTGGGACTCCAACTCAAAGACGTGCCAGCATCCCTGGTCGACAGAAAATGTCTGCAAATCAATATCTTGGAAAAACCTAACACCAGATCTGGGACCCAAGGCTTCGGCAAAATCGCTTCACATCCTGGAACGCACCCAGCCTTCTCTCTCTATCTCTCTCTCTCTCTCTCTCTCTCTCTATCTATCTATCTTTCCCACTGGTGCCCAGACTCCTCATTCGCTGTCTTCTGCAGCTGCACCTCCCTCTGGCAAGAGACACACTCTCCTTTTCAAAAAAATTACTGACCAGAAAATTGGTGAGGGCAGCAACCCAACCAGGCGGTCCGTGCTGGCTGTAGAAGGCTGGCTCACCCCAAGCCTCCTGCCCAGTTGTTACCTCTGGGTGACCTCCGGGATTGGCAGCCAGGTGGAATGTTTTTAGGCTCTTCCTGGGGGACATGGCATGCCAGGTGCCCGTGGTGAGTGAGCGATCGAACGGGCAGTAAAAAGAAGAGCTTCCCTTCCGAGAAAAGGAGGGTTGACACTCCTAATAAGCTTCCGGTCTCTCCCTGTTCTCTTGGGCAAAGGTTGGAGTGAGAGATGCATGGTTGCAGCCAACTCTTGGGGGTGGGTGGGTGAGATACAGTGTCCCTTCTTCTGCTTGCCTTACAATACAAAATTGAGCTTTAAATGTTACTCTTCCGTCCAGGTGGATGTGCAGCGTCGACTCCTCTCTGGATGGCAGCATTCCCTGATCATAGAATCCGAGAGTTGGAAGAGACCTCAAGGGCCATCCAGTCCAACCCCCTGCCATGCTGGAACCCCCGTCAAAGCTCTATGCTGCTTTGGAAGAGACAGCATGGGGAAGACTCTCCCAACCCATCTCTCTGCAGTCAAAAGCCAAGGTATAAGTGAAGAATCTTCTTTCGTCAGCTGGAACGTGATGGCGCTGCAGGTATGTTGGACTCCAGTTCCTAGAATCTCAGTGCTTATGCTGGCTTGGGGATCCTGGGTGATAGAGTCCCCACCCCCCAAAAAAACAGCATTTGGGGGCTCCAAAATCTGTCATAACATAGGACAGGCATGTCCAAACTTCGGCCGTCCTGATGTTTTGGACCACAACTCTCAGAAATCCAAGCCTGTATTTCCAATGGCAAAGGACTGTGGAAGTTGTGAGCCTCGTGGCACAGTGGTTAAATGCCTGTACTGCAGGTAAAACTGTGCTCACGACCTGGGTTCAATCCCAGGTAGCAGGCTCAAGGTTCACTCAGCCTTCCATCCTTCCGAGGTTGGTAAAATGAGTACCCAGCTTGCTGGGGGGGGGGGGCAATGTGTAGCCTGCACACTGTAATTAAAATTGTAAACCTCCCAGAGACCACTTGTAGTGGTATGGGGCGGTATATAAGCAGAACACTTTACTTTGTGGTCCAAAACATCTGGAAGGCTGAAGTTTGGACATGCCTGACATAGGACATGGTGTGATGGCACTAAATAGACCTCCAAGCCTCCCCCCTCCTCCATTTTATGTCACTCATTGACATCAGGGGCATGTTAAGGTGGCCCATATAAGGAGGTAGGGTCTTCCAAGTAGCTGGAGCCCAAGTCATCTCTGTTCATTAACCAGGAGGACTTTTGTCTACTCAGGATCAAGCTTTGGCTTGATCGTCCTCGCCTGGTTGGCTCTTTCGGAAGCCAAAATGGCTTCCCCAGGTTTAGACCCGGGGAGGAGGGATCGAGTTGGGTGTTGTCTCTCCCAGCAGTTTCATACGAGTGTTAAATAGCAGAAGGGAAAGAGTCCACGAGGAAGCCCAGAAATCAACAGCTAAAAGTTCAAATGGGATTTCCTCAGCTATACTGTTTGGACTCGCTTCTCCTGAAAGGACCAGAACCCCAGCAAAACACAAGTGGCGAAAGCTGACCCTCACCCTCATCGCTTTGTAAAAACTGGCCCTCAAAGGATCACTCCCACGCGGCCACCCACCTTACATTCCCTAGTAGAGATGGGCACGAAACGAACAATTTTTCGTTTCCGTTTTTGTTTTTCGTTTTGTTACAAAACAAAACAACAAACGAATTTTGTCTCTAAAATGAAACGAAACAAACAGAAACACCGGAAATTTTGTCGTGTGTTTCGTTTTCGTTACTGCAATACAAGTGAATTGCTTAAAATCCTAAAAAAATCACAAAAAAATGAAATAAATGGTAACGAAATGGTAACAAAATGAACAAAAACGAAAATGAACTTTTTGCAAAAATTCGCGAAAAACGGAAACGAACCGAAACAGACCCTCCAAATGACAAACAAAATGCCTTTTTTTAAATTCGTGCTCATCTCTATTCCCTAGCACCAAAGACGCCATGTGAACAGTGGCTAATATTTCTTTGAGCTCGTTGAGCCCTACAACCTTGCATGTTGCTTGTAGCCTGAGTGACTGGAAGGGACCTTTTCAAGGAGCTGGGATGGCTGTCAATCTATTCGGCACTAACCAATCATTCCTTCCAGCTTCTGAATTCGAGAGTCCCGCCTCCCTGCTGAGCATCCCCTTTCCCTCTCTTGGGCCTGTTGGAAGTCAGTGGAATTGCTTGCTTTCTGTCACTCTTTCATGGCGGTAAGTCCCAAAACTATTTTATTCCTTTCCCTCCAAATATCTTGGTGTGGGTTTTTCAGAGTCAAGGGGCAGTTAATGAGAAAGGGGTGGACAATCCAGAGAACTTAAAGCTATTCTTTCCTGTGAGTCTTGGCTGTGTAACAAAACAAGACACAAACACAAACACAAAGAAAGGAAATCCACCAGAGATTCAAAACTCCTCAGTAGGAGCCACCTCTCCATGCAGGGTGAGCCTGAAGTGACGCTTACTTGTTGCCATTTTATCTGTCATGGCTCCAGCCGATGAATTCCTGAGATTCATACATTCCTTTATGTGGCAAAATTCTGGCACACGTCCCAGGATTACAGCACAAAAATTGTAAGTCTCCCCCCAGATTACAAATCTCGAGATTCCTCCGGGTGGACCACAGCTGATAAACGTGTTGTCAAACTGCTATCATTGTGTCGTGTAGAAATAATTCTTCATAGCAACTTTAATGGGGCTGCCTGAGATTTTTCTCTGTCTTTCCATTACTCAGATGCAAACAGATGCTTTACAGCCACGACTCCTAATAGCTCTTATTATTTTTCCCATGCCCTAAAAGCCTTTTCTTCTGCACATCTTGTATTTTCTTTCAAAAAAAAAATACTTCTAAAGTTAGAGTTCAGCTTTGCTTTATAATCCTAAGGTGCTATTGGTTTTTCGTTTTCTGCTGCTGGGGGTAGGAAGGGAGGAATCTTTGGATACACTGGTGGTTTTTTTTTTAATTGGTTGCATAATTATTGCACTGAGTGAAGCATTGCATGTTATTTTTTATTCTTTTTACTGTATAAATAAGAGGCTGGTGGCCAGCCGTGTCTATAAGGCTAATAAAACAAAATGAAGCCGCGGACCATGCCGGAATGTCAGACTTAGGGTGACCCTAACAAGGATCTCAAAACATAGGAGATATTTAATGAGTGGTTTTACCAGCTTCCTTCCTCCAGTGACTTTCCATGGCAGAGAGGAGATTTGAACCAAGGCCTGCTAATCCATCACTCTGCCCTCTGCCTCTCACTGGCACTCTGTAGTAGACAGGAATGAGGTAGCAGTAATAAGGTAGTTCCACTAATCATTGGCGTACATCTTGGCAATTGCCTCGTGCTCATTGAGCTGCATACTGTCAACACTGACTGGCAGCAATGGAAGTTGGGTTACAGCAACTGGACTTCTTTTCCTTTGGGATCAAAATGTTCCACTGCTCATCTAAGCAGAGTGACGAAGCCCAGTCGCCTTGACTCAACTTCCAGATTGTAAGTCAGGAAGCAGTGCAGTTGCTGCCTTATGGTTACAGCTGAGGTAGTTGTGGATTGAATATCTCTCCCAGTTCTTCGAACAAAGAAGCACAGCTCCTGGGGCTTCCTGATTCCTAAAAATTCCTTCAACTGGAGATTTTTTCTCTCTTTAAAAAAAAAAAAAGATTACCCAAGACACACCAGCTGTACCTCAACAAAAGCAATTGTTCTGCTACCTATGAGCAAGGCGTGCCAAGGACGGCAAATCATCTCTCAAAGCAGACAGGCAGAAGCTTTTAATGGCAGGGGTTTTATTGCGAAGCAACCCTCTCCATGGCACCTCTGAGGAAGGTGGACAAACAGAGCTAGTCCAAAAGCAAACCTTCCAGCATTAAGATAAGTGGAAGTCAACAGCAGGAGGTGTTAGCACAGAATGGAAAGGTACAAGGCTGTACTTGGGGAAGGACAAGGGAATCACTTCTTAAGCTTCATGCCGGAGATTCCACACTGTTGAATGGGATGCTTGCATGGGAGGAATGCTTTGCAGTCCTCTGAGTCAGTGGCCAGAGCCAAGGGGTTGATCAATTACTGTGACACAGGCGTTATCAATGACCCTGTCATCTTTTGGGATGCTGCAATGAATGTCCCACTCATCAGCCTCTGATTCCATCTTTTGCGTTCCCTGCCATCAAGCTGGAGCTGACTCAAAGGAACCCTGAACAATGTTTCCAAGATAAGTGAAATGTTTAAGAAGTTGTTTGACCCGTTTCCCCCAACCAAACTGGTTTCCATGGCCGTGCGGGGATTCGAACCCACATCTCCCACAGAGTGGCCTGCCGCTCTTTCTACAGCACCACACTGGGTATTTGGGGGAAATGGAGCTCGGTGTTGATCCTGCCATTCGAACAATTAAGTCTAGCCTAACCTAATGGCCATGCTGACTACAGATGATGGGATTTGTGATCCCAGTCAGAGAGGGAGACCAGAGTGAACCTCTAAGGTGACATTGTGTGTGTTGCATTGTTACAGTTGTGACCAACTCTTCGTGACTCCATGTCCATGGAGTTTACTTGGCAGGAATATTGGAGTGGTTTGCCAGTTCCTACTCCAGGCGCCTACAGCATCTGGTATTCCTTGGTGGTTGCCCATCCAAGTACTAACCAGGGGCGACCCTGCTTAGCTTCCGAAATCAGGCAAGATCAGATATGCTTCGGGCATCTAGGCAGCTCTAAGGTGACATTACACAACCAGATATGCCAATTTGGCATGGGAAAGTGATCTCACCGTGACCCAGAGCTGTGAGAAATGAATATACAGCGGTGCCCCGACTTAAGAGCAGCTCGACTTAAGAGCAATTCGACTTAAGAGCGGAAAACTGTTGGTGTTTTAACTGCCACCTTACAAATTGTAGATACAGTCTGCTTGACTTACATTTTTTTCAATGTTTTTTCATTCCTTATTTTTTCAATTTTTTAGATAGGTACCCCGACTTAAGAGTAGTTTGACTTAGAGCATGCATTCGGAACGGATTAAAAACGTATGTTGAGGTACCATGGTATATATTTTTGAGCTATCCAAATCTCCCCGGCCAGCAGGATACCTGTCAAGGCTTGTTTTCAGAAGTCACCAGTAGAGATGGGCACGACTCAAAAAAATGGTGTTTCGTTTGTCGTTTGGTCATTTAGGGGGCCATTTCGGTTCGTTTCCATTTTTGTGAGGTTTTTTGCAAAAAAAATTGTTTTTGTTTCATTACATAACGAAACGAAAAAACAAAAACGAAAATGAAAAATTGCTGTTTCGTTCCCATTTAGCACAATTCAATGTATTTGCCGTAACAAAAATGAAGTGGTCGACAAAATTTTTCGTGTTTCGGGTCGTTTCGTTTCATTTTGGAGTCAAAATTCATTTTTCATTTCGTTGCGTAATGAAACGAAAAAACAAAAACGAAAATGAAAAATCCCTCGTTTTGTGCCCATCTCTAGTCACCAGCTAAAGAAGTAACTTTTCCAAACCTTGCACAAAACAGGCAGTCCTTCCAGCCCCGTGCAAGTGCCAGGCAAGGATGGAGGAAACTGAGGTGTTTTCCAGTGAGAAAACACTTACACAGCAGGAAAACTGTACAGAGGCAGGCTCGGCCTTATGTATGAGGAGAGGCGACAGCTGCTGGTTTGAACCTTATCAGTGGTTTTCGCTGCCCGCCGTCCTTGTGAGAGATAAACAGTTGTCGTGATGTCATGGGAAGAGGTGGGGAGGCGGGCTGACCAGCCAATGAACCTTGAGCCACAAAAGGAGACCGGAGGTGCCAAGTCCTTCTGCCAGCTCCTGGGCACACACTCTCGCAGCAACACAAACACAGAGAGGCACAGACAGACGCACTGAAGGCAGTTGGGAAAACTTAGACGCCAGGGTTCCACAGCCGCCGTCCGGCCACCTCCACCAACCAGACTGAAATGTGCTGTTCGGACAAGTCAGAAGGGCGGGGCAAGGGGCAGGGGACAGATCCGGTGTACCCACCCCTTCCACTAGCTCACTGCCTTTGAAATGACACAGTGGCCCAGCTCCACATGAGAGACAGAACTAAGGGTATTTGTACACGACCCCTAAACTCCGCCGCAAATGGCTCCCAGCTCCGGAGCTTAAAATTGTTTCCCCACCAGCTCCGGAGTTTACAGATAATTAAGTGCGACCACGCCCACCTAAGCGCGTCCCAGCGCACTTTTCAGGGACCTGCTCTCCGGAGGTGAAAATTCCTGATGCGGATATAACGTAGTGACTGCCAGGCTCTCTTTGCTTCTGTTTGTTCTTTTTTTGCCCCCCGCCCCTTTAAGAGATCTGAATGCAGTGCCGGGATGGCAGAACGGAGGTGAGCGGCATTCTTTTCTTCCTTTTTTTCTCCCTCCCCTCACGCAGCCAACAGCCAGGAGTGCGGAAGGGGTGGGAATGCAGGAACAGCAACAAACCCCTAACATCTCTGGTCCGAATTTAAGTGGCCAGTGGATCTTAGGGGTCATGTGAAAAGGCTCTAAGGAGCCCAGTCCCAAGAGGGCAGAACAGGGATTTTCACTTCAGATTTGGGGTGGTGAGGATTCATCCATCAACACCCTAGTGATGGATGGAAGAAGACCTATGTACCTTCATGTCTTATCCCCCATCCTTTGGCTCTGCCATCTGATCCCTAAATGGCTGACCCTGAAGCTGTTCACATTTTTGCAGGATACTTGGTATCCACAACTCCCTGCATGTAGAACAGAAAAAGACAGCACTGGACACGCTGGGACAGACAATTTATTTCCTGTGATGTCTTAAAGGACGGATCTGGGACTCAGAAGACCTGGGTTCGAATCCTTGCCTGGCCATGAAAGCTCCCTGAGAGGCATCACCGGTAAAACCAGTCCTAAAGATATATACACTGTATATATTTTGATGGAATGTCACCACCACTTATCCAACTGGTTATTTTGAAAAGAAGAGCTGCCGTTCCAGATTGACAACCGAACTTCAGAGGCGTTTTTATCCCTTGTTCCTCGGGCAGGCTGGAACAGGAACGCACCTCTGTCTGGCGCCTCTCTGATGTTGGAAGGCAGTCTTAGGAGTTCTCCCGGTCTGTCACACAAGCACACCTGCAGGGGAGTGGGTCCTGTCCTACCCACCCACCCATCCTGGAATCTTTTATTCTTAATTTGCAGGCCGCCTTTCTCCTCATCGTTAGAGAGATGATGCAAGGATTCTGATCCATTTCCGCCATGAACCCCACATTCCACGCATCTCCATTGGATTGTCTCGTCTCTGTAAGAGCTGCTCCCCTAAGTAATGGTTTGTTCTCCATGGCTTCAGAGACTAGGACTCGGGGCAATGGTTTCAAACTACAGGAAAAGAGATTCCATTTGAACATTCGGAAGAACTTCATGACAGTTAGAGCTGTTCGGCAGTGGAAGATGCTGCCACGGAGGGTGGTAGAGTCTCCTTCTTTGACAGTATTTAAGCAGAGGCTGGATGGCCATCTGTCGGAAATATTGTGAAGGGGTTCCTGCTTGGCAGGGGGTTGGACTCGATGGCCCATGAGGTCTCTTCCAACTCTATAATTCTATGATTCTATGATTCTATAATGCCCTCTGGGCTACGCAGGCTGCTTCCTGTGGGCCAAATTTTGGTTGCTGCATGGAATAAATTAGACAGTAATACCTCTTAAGAGGAATGCCCCTGTAAGATGAACAATTCGTAAAACGGGGGCATTCCGGGAATACGGTTGTTTCGCCTCACGAAAATTCCCTATGGGGTGTCTCGCAAGAAGGAAAAATCATTGCAACATTTAAAAAATAAACCTACAGGAAACTGCATTTCACAAGACGAATTTTTCAAAAAATGAAATGACCTGTCAAACGAATTGAATTCGTCTTAGACTTAAGGGAAAAAAACATGGCTTTTTAGAGATTATTTCAGTGATCGCTAATTGTAATTGCCTTGTCAGTATATATTTGTTTGCCCAGCAAATTGCCACCCTCTTGCCATGCCGGAACCAACCAAGCTGTTTTGTTTTTAATTTTGTGGGTTTCTCTGTATGGGTTTTGTATTTTGGATCTCATATTTATTTGATGTACACCACCCACCGAAAAACAAAATGACAGAACAGCATTTTGGTTTTTTGTTTCCCTTTGGGACAGTTGGCGCAGTCAACAAGTGCAAGAATGAATGAATGAATGAATGAATGAATGAATGAATGAATAAGAGGTATTTCTGTAGAGACTTAGGTTCCCTGAATCAATGGGGATTTGTTGAGCCATCTCTGTACATTCCCTTGATCCAAATGGGCTCCTTCTAACTGCAACTCAAGGATGTCACAGTTTAAAAGCTGGCTGGCTCAGCTGGATGCAAGGACCCATAAGGATGCCTTCCAACTCTGTAGCTCTAAGACCATCAGGCACAAGTGCTCGGCTCAGTGGTTTAGGGATCCAGCTGTGGAGCCAGCCAGAGGTGGAGGGTTCAATTCCCAACAGCTGCCTCCCTGACAGGCCCATCTGAAAATGGTTTCTTCCGAAGTTGCTCATCAAGAAACCTAGGGATACCTCTACATTAGGGATGGGCACGAAACAGAAAAAAAGATGTTCCATTTCGTTCTGTTTCAGGGGGACTGCATTTCGTCTCGTACGAATTTTTGCAACAAAAATTCATACGAAACAAAAGAAAAACAAAATGTTTTGTTACCTTGCAGCAGCTCCAAAGGCTCCAGCAGTGGCTCCAAAGTCTCCGGCGGCGGGCCAAGCCTGACCTGCCCAGCTGGCTAGCAGCAACTCCAGCAGCAGCTTCTGCGTCTCCAGCCATGCCAAGCCTAGGCCGGCCGGCCCAGCTGGCTAGTGGGTCTCCAGCAGTGGCCACAGTAACTCCAGTGGCAACAGCGGGCCTAGGTTGGCCTACTGGCTGCTCGCCCTCTCTAGCCTAGTTAGGCAGTCTCAGCAGCAGCGGCGGTGGCAGAACACTTGCAGGTAAGTGACTATTTTACAGACGGAACAAACTGCTTCATTTTAACGAAAAAAACGACCATTTTGTTTCATCTGTAACGAAATGCTGCTTCAGCGTTTCGT
Source organism: Phrynocephalus versicolor (assembly GCA_023846285.1). Lineage (NCBI taxonomy): Eukaryota > Metazoa > Chordata > Lepidosauria > Squamata > Agamidae > Phrynocephalus > Phrynocephalus versicolor. The sequence continues at coordinate 2,379,258 of JAHTLZ010003423.1, read as the reverse complement.
TTCGTTTCGTTTCGTTGCATAACAAAACAAAACAACGAATCGGCATTTCGTTCTTCGTTTCGTGCCCATCCCTACTTTCGATGCCTTTCCAAGTTGCCAGAATTGATTCCCAAAAATGTTCGGAATCTGGAAGGAGTAGAGCTTCCAGCTAAAATCAGAAAAAAGGTTGGAAGCCATTAAAATCAACACCTCATTTTTAATGGCTCTGTGCTATTAAAGATGGCATGTAGGCCATTGTTCCCTAAATACAGGAAGCTTTGCAGCACAGTGATTTAACTGCAGTATTGCACTCAAATCTCTGCTCACAACGTGAAAGTACAGTAAATGGGAAATCCCTGTTTGCAGTTGCTCTAGCAAAGAATTCTAGGTCTCTATCCACAAACTAGGTATCCCAGGATTTCACAGCCATGCCTGTTCAAGTGCTGTGTAACGGGCATTGCTGCATGACGTGAATACACTCACTGTTGCAGAATCCATAGAAAAGCCATAGGAGAGTAATGGCCCGTAAAGTCAGAAACGGCTGGATTTAACTGTCGTGGAAAACTATATTCTTTCTCTTTACATATGTACATCTGCTGTTTTCTAATTTTACAGACGAGATTGTGACCTTTGCAGAGGGGGGTCTGCCATGAAAATAAGAACACATGAAGACCCATGCTGGATCAGGCCAAAGGCCCATCTAGTCCAGATTCCTCTATCTCACAGTGGTCCCACCAGATGCGTCTGGGAGCACACGAGACTAGATATCTGTCTTCTGATACCACTCCCCTGCATCTGGCCGTTCTGTACCCCAGATTTAAGCCTGGAGATGACACATCTCCATCACGGTTTGTCACCTGGGATGGACTTTTCCTCCAGGAATCTGTCCAATCCCCCTTTGAAGGCATCCAGGCCAGATGCCATCACTGCATCCTGTGGCAGGGACTTCCACAGACTAACAACGTGCTGGGTGAAAAAAATATTTTCTTCTGTCTGTTCTCGCTCTCCCAGCCCCCAATTTGAGTGGATGTCCCCCAGTTCTGGTATTTTTTGAGAGAGAGAAGAGCGTCCCTCTATCCACTTGACTCAGGCCCTGCATTATTTTGTACGTCTCAATCATGGCCAGGACAGGCCCCACAGCCAAAAAGGACTGCAAGTCTCAACATCTCTGAGTCAGGAAATTCTAGCAGCGGCAGCAAAAGAAAAAAAAAAGACAGTTCCCTAAAACTCACTTTTGTAAACTCTGATCTAGCCACAATTTTCTGTTTCTGCCCTTTGGCACATTCTTTTTCAGTTCCTGTCTTACAGGATCTTTCACCCCCCCTTTCCTCTGGCTGTTAGTCGTCTTGGAATCTTGCGGAGTAAGAAAATTTAAGACAGCTCAGCGGTCTTTCCCCTGCTTCCTGCCCACTATGGAAAACTTCCTTTTCAGAATGTTTTCTTGAACCTGGACCTGAGGGGCAACCATAGAACACTGAGCTTTATTCATTATATGAGCTTGGAACACCATTTTTTAAAAAAGGAACTCCCTATGTTAGTGATTATTTCTCAGCAACAGTGTTGTCGCGACTGGTGCTCCAGTCAGGAAGTAAATCCGGTAGGCTGCACGTTATTAATGCAAGGTCGCACTGGTATTCCCAGCGGCAGGACGGAAAACTAACAAGGCACATTCTCTACTTCCCTCTAGCGGCCAATTTCGATACTGCTTGTTGGAACTCCTTATACTGTAACAAAGGCCAAGGACGAATCCCAAGAACACCTTCCTTGCTGCTTTGGGTTGACCAAGGCCCCTAAATGCACCCTTTTAAAATAACGTTTGAAAGTAACTCGTTGTAAGTTACTTTGGTACTGGAAAGTAACTAGTTATAAGTGGCTACTTATGATTAGTTACTTCCCAGCTCTGTCTTTTGCACCAAGAGTCCCCCTTGGATAAGAGCTAAGGCTGCCTCTTCTTCGCCTTCAAGCCATCTTCCAGTGTGAGATGCCATTCTAAACTAGACAGCCTCATGTTCTCTCTTCGGGTAGAGTCCTACTTAGTGATCTGGGCCCCTGGTGCAGGGGGTGCCTTCTCTGGCCAACCTCCCCTTAAGACCTGACCTATATAGGAGAAATAGAATGTAAAGCTTTTGCTTGGGTGAGGGAAGATAATGTTTATTCCTTCCAAAAATAGAGGCTGGGAGATGTAGTGCTGATAGTTTTCTCGATAGCATTCACTTGTCGATTCATCTTTTTGGTACACTTGGGCAAATCACCTGCTGCATTGCCGTGCTCAAGCAAGGGCCCCGGATACAACGAACCGTGCTTTATCGAAAGCAAACAGGCACTAGTTTTGATCAGGGGAGGGAGCTGCCCCTCCCAACCTTCTCCTCCGCCTTAATTGGCTTATGCCCACCGGCCCCTGCCAGCAACTCAAGGCCTTCGCCGCCGCCGTGCGAGTCGAAACACATCGCTTCGTGCGGGCACACCCCCTCCTCCGCAGAGCTCAAGGTGTGAAGTGTGCCAAACCATCCCCAGCCATTGGCAGATGCAACAGCAGGCCAGGCAAAATCTGCTCCACCCCGGGAAACGTGGCCACCTAGGGCAGCTGCTTCCCTGTCCCTAACAATAGGGCCAGGTGGTGGGGTTGAGCTGCTGCCACACACCCACACTCGTCTAGCTCGCCTGCTGATCTTCCTCTCCTGTGCTGGAAGCCAGGTCAGGCAGCCGTGTCTTGGGATATCCAGGAATGAGTGCACCATGCATGTAAATACACATAGATGCATGATAGGAAACAGGCCGGGGGGCGGGGGCGGAACCGATAGTTCTGCAGAAGCTTCTAGCAAGTCCCTAAACGTGTCCCCCCCCCCCCCGTCCCCCAGTTCAAGCTGCTTCTAGGTAGGTCAGGACTGGCGAGGGGTGTGTGTCGAGATTTGCAGATTCCCAGGATGGGCGTGTGACCCGGCAGGCAAACGGGAGCGCCGTCTCTGTTTCGAGAAAACCAGACCGACACCCGCCGAGGCATTCCGCAAGCCGCTGAGGCGTCGCCCGGGTCTCCTGGGTGTGGAAGGGCAGCCTCGCCCTGGGGGGTGAGGAGGGGGGGGTGGAAGCATGGTCTTATCATTCAGAAGGGGTGGAGGAGACCTCGTGCTGGTGCATCACATTGTGATAGGCTCCATGGCAGGACTTGAGTGGGCGAAAGCATGGCGGGACCTCCAGCTGCCTCCTTCCGATTCCTCTTGCTAGCTGTGGGAGGTCAGGTCCCCAAAACTGCCCCCACCCCAACCTTGGAGCCCCAGGTGTTGTTGGACTCCAACTCCCAGGTCTACTGGGACTCAGAGTCCCAGGAGCCTTCACCACTATCAGAGCTGGACAGGATCACTGGGAGCTTCAGTCTAAGTTCTACTGGCATAAGGCAGTTTCTTCCAGCAGACGATGGCTCTGCTTATCCAAACCATTTCTCTAAAAACGTAATGTTTTCCTCCCTCGGTGGAGGCGGGGAGGGGACTTAGGCACGGCCTGTCTCCCGTTTATCATGCTGCCTTTCCATCCATCAGCAAACCAAGCAGTAGCACTTCACACCTCCACCCAGAAGGCCACTGCTAAGGACCCATAATTAATGGGCATTAGGAAGGGTTGCATTAGTGTGACTTTCGCTCACCCCAGGCCATTGTACATCTAAGCCGATTCAGACTGGGGGCAGGAAGGAAACCTACATGAGCGATACATTGAAAGCCTCCCACCAACTTTTCTCAGACTGGAGAAGCTACTTGGGTGAGCAGCGAAACGTTTCAATCCCACGAGAAAAGAAGTCCGGTTGCCAGGACCCAAATCTCAGATATTGCTTCCAAGGGAAGATCAGGATGATCTCCACCGCCAGTGAACAGAACAAGCAGGCCTCTTGCTTCACACAAGAGAACAACGTTGAACATTGGTTTGTGCGCAAAGCTTTTAAAGTTTGTCCCCAACATTTATCAGCACCGTGGGATGCACCTCTTGCAATCAACCTGGTCCTGCTAGGGCCCCAGTCTGCAAGCGGGCCAAATAAGGCCAAGGGCACCAATGAGCTGAACTTGAAGACTCGCAGGAGGGAGGGCAGCTGGATTCAAGTGTCCATCGGGTGTGCAGTCATGTTGAAACTGACTTTATAGGGACCCTAATGGGGCTTTTGGCAAACGAGACATTTAAAGGATGGTTTTCCTTGTTCCACTCTAATTTCCAAAGCGGAAGGAGGTTTTGAAGGGAGGTTTGCTGTGCTACATCCTTTCACTTTATCCCAGTGGTGGTGAACCTTCAACACTCCAGATGTTTTGGACCACAACTCCCACAGTCCTTTGCCACTGGCAATACAGGCTTGGAATTCTGGGAGTTGCGGTCCAAAACATCTGGAGGGCCAAAGGCAGCACCACTGCCCTAAACCATTTCAAGCCCAATGTAACATACCAGCACCTGAAGACAGAGGAGAAGGTCTCACCTCCAGGCAGCCAGGAGGAGAGGTTCAGAAGAAAACCAGGCAAAAAGCTGGAGAGTAGCACTGCCCTAACGCAGCTCCCTCCTCTGCCCTGCCAGCTCCCCTGAGCGTCAGCCAGCCACGGATCATTGGCCAGACCCCTTCAGGCCAGGAAGGTGTCGCAGAAGTACAACGAGCCAACAAGCCCAATTCCCCTTGGCCACCAAGCTCGGCGGCGTGGCGTGGGGGCTGGGCACATTCTTTTGGGTGACCCACGGCAGGCTACCTTGGAAGAAAGACCGGATAACCCAGGAAGGGTCCCGGACGGAACTCATTCCCGAAAACAACGGGCCAGAGGTGAGCTTCGAACCCTCCACTGCCTGATCCTTCAACCAGGATCCGGAGCGGACACCGATCAGTGCCTCCACGCTGTCACCAACTTGCTTTGCACCCAAGGCGCCGAGGCGCGCGTGGAGGGGCTGACCAGCTGGCTGGCGACCTTCCGGGACACGGCCTCCCGCTGCGCCCCGGCGCGCCTTTGTGGACTACAACGCCCCACATCCCCCGATGAAGTTCCCGGCCTTCCAGCCGCCCCGCTCCCCCCCTCTCTCCCCCCCCTCCATCCCCCCGCCGCCACCGCCACCGCCACCGGCCCAACGCTCACCTTTCGGGCTCCGCGTTTGGCGAACTCCCGCGCCAAGAAGCGCCCGATGCCTCGGCCTCCGCCGGTGATCAACACGCTGTCGCCGGACAAATCCCGGAGGCGGGCCGGCAGCACCGAGCACACGATCGCCTTGACCACCAAGGCCAGCAGCTGGAGCAGAAACAGCAGCACAGCGCCGGGCCATTTCCAAACCATCCTTCGTGGTTCCCCACCACCACGCGCCCCACCCCCGCGCCAAAAGGGAGACCCAGCTCCGTCCGGAATCCCCTTCTCTCCCCTCCTTGAAATAAAACAAAGTACAAAATTGGGGGGGAGGGGGCAGCGCCTCCCCAAAACCGTGGGCAGGAGGCAACCCACGCTTCTCCAAACAGCCCTTGGCTTGCGCAAGGCGGCGCGCAAAGTCCCGCGGGCGCGGCGCTCGGCGGGACTCGTGCGCCTCTTCCTGGTACGTCGCCCCAGCGGCGCTTAGCGCGCGCAGGTAAAAATCAAAATTAAAAAATTAGAAACAAAACAAAAAAAACCGGCAAAGAGCGCCAACAAACTCCGGAGGCTGCCTGCCCAAGGAGGAGGAAAGGACGCCCTGTTCGAGTATTTCGCAGGAACGAAAGAACGGAAGTTTCCAAGCTTGCTGGAAGACGCAGATCCAGCGTTCTTCCACCGGTCCTTCGAGCCGAGGAGGGTCTTTTATGCTTCCTTCGTGGTCCCTACAAAGGGGGGGGGGGTCTCTCGATCCTACAACCCCCACAAACGCCCCTCTCCTGTCCAGCGCGGCCCTTTCACCGGCGGCTGCTGCTACTTCTGCTGCTCCTCGTTCCCCTCCGCCGAGCCCGGGAGAAATGGGACCGCTCCCGGCGCGGAGACGGCGGCTGGGCTAGAGAGAAGCTGTTTCGGACGACTTCAGGAAATGAGTCGGTGAAAGGCAGGAGGGGTTTTTTTGTGTGTGGGGGGAAGCAGCCGAGGGACTCCTCAAGCAGCCGTCTCCGATCCCTCCCTCTTTCTATAGATCGAGATCTGCCGAATTTTCTCCTCCGCCACTCTCAGACTTTTTTTAAAAATGTTTGACTTGCGCAAGAGGTGTGTGTGCGTGTGTGTAAAAGAGCCAAGAGGCTCTTCTCGCTCCGGAGCGACGCAACGCGCCCTGCACCTCTCGGCTGGCTGTCTCTGGGTGACCTCTGGCTGGCCCGACCAAAGTCCCCCCCCCCACACCGCCCCCTCTTTTCTGCCTCTCGGTCGCCCTCCGGGCAGGTTTTATATTCCCATTAAGCCTGATTGACAGCTGAAGTGTTTGGGGAGGGGAGGGGGGAACAGAAGCGGAGGAGGAGGAGGAGAAGGAAGGAAAGAAGGAAGGAAGGCAGGCCACGGTTGCTGGCGACGCGCGCCTCCCCTCCTCCGTCCCTCCCTCGCCGCGGATTAGCTGCCAGGATTCCACCCTTTGGGCACGGACTCGCGGTGTGCCACCCAGGGGCGGCCGGGCAATCCTGCCAGCCGCTTTGGCAAGCCGAGGCGGCGGCGGCGGCAGCCAAAACTCCGCTCTCTCGCCCGCTTTCGGAAGGTTCACCCCGAGGGTAACGAGTTCCCCGGAACGTCGTTCCATGGAACGCGTTCCTTTCCGGGAGGCAGGTGGGTGGGAGGGGGGGTTAGGGGACTCCGGAGGGCGTGCGCCTTTCGAAGCAAGCGGTCCGCAAACCTTTCCAAGCGGGGAGCCTTCTTTGAATCATCCCGAAGGCTGTTCGGTCATATTTGGCACAGAAGCCTCCGTGGCTTCCAGGCGCAATCCTGCGGGTATCTGGAGCCCGACCTAAACTGGGCTGGGGCCCAACTGAACGCGTTAGTCCGACGCCTAAAACTGCATCCAGATGCATCTGAAGAAAGGGGTGAAACTCCTCAAGTGTAATTGCCAAAGAAAGCTAAAAAAGAAAGAAACTCTCTTATGGGGGGGAGGCCTTTTGGTTAAAGGGGTGCTCAGCAGAGGGGCTCACCCCCTAACTTTAGGGCAGGCATGCCCAAACTTCTGCCCTCCTGATGTTTTGGACCACAACTCCCAGAATTCCAAGCTTGTATTTCCAGTGGCAAAGGACTGTGGGAGTTGTGGCCCAAAACATTTGGAGGGCCGAAGTTTGGGCATGCCTGCTTTAGGGGAACTCCCCTTGCTCCCATCAGGGGCTGGTAGGTAGTCTTTTTTGGAAGAACTCCGCAAATAGTTCCGACGAAGCGGTTTGGATGGGCAGCAAAACCGTTTCCAAAACTCTCAAGAACAGAAGTCCAGTTGACATGACTCGACTTCCAGAACTGGCAAACATTATGCCGTTTCTCCTGCCAATTTTCTACCTTGGGCCCTGCCGTAAACAATCTAGAGCAAAGTAATGATGGTGGTGGTGTGTGTGTGTGTGTTGTGTCATTACAGTCATGACCGACTCTTTGTGACTGCATGTCCATGGAGTTTCCTTCGCAGGAATACTGTAGTGGTTTACCAGTTCCTACTCCAGGCGCCTACAGCCCCTGGTATTCCCTGGTGGTCTCCCATCCAAGTACTAACCAGGGCCGACCCTGCTTAGCTTCCGAAATCAGGTGAGATCAGATGTGCTTTGAAGGCATTAATTAACTATGAGGAAGGGGAAGGGATCTCTCACCAAATGATCGTTTAAAAAAAATAAGAACAGCTCTCTTAGGTCTGAAAAACGCTTCTGAATTAATGGCAACACGTGGGCATGGAGGCGTTTCAAAGTTCAGAGGGAGGGAGCTGCAGAAGTTTCAAAGTCCGTTTTCAGAGTATACCCTGTGACCAGCCCCAGTTGCTCTCTAGGCTACCAAGGATTCCTCATTGCAACCCAGATCACGTTGGCTGTGCCGTGCTGGCAGTGCGGGGGGGGGGGGGGAGAGAAGGGGACCAGTGGTGTCCTGCATCCAGGAGGCTGCCATGCACAAAGCTACCAACCCACTCTCATTTGCAGGGCATGTTTAGACAGCAAGTGGGACTGCCCTGCCCCCCCCTTCAGTCTTCTTGCCTCCTAGATCAATAGCCTCACTTTCCTGTTCTTCCACCTTCTTATGATTTCAGAGACATGTACGTGTGCGCATACGCACGCACGCACGCACGCACGCACACGCGCGCGCGCGCGCACACACACACACACACACACACACACACCCTTTCCCTGCCTTGATGAAGTCTAGGGG
>JAHTLZ010003423.1:2353924-2371002 GCA_023846285.1 Phrynocephalus versicolor | reverse complement strand
CCCCCCCCCAGAAATCAGTCCAATCCTCTTTTAGAAGCATCGAGGCCAGACCCCACCACCACGTCCTGTGGCAAGGAGTTCCGCAGAGTAACAACATACAGGGGTTTGCAAGGAGTTAAATGCAATATCTCCATGGAGGCATCCAGGAGAAGAAAGGGCTAGTTTTCTGCCTCACCCCTCTTTTTAGGACAGATGAATTCAGGAGGAGGCTGAGGGAGGAGGATTAAGAAATCACACCTCCACCAGTACACTCTTTGAAGGGGCTCTAGTGCGGAGATTTATCCAGGGACTGCTACTCAGGCCTTAGCTTCCCCTCCAAAGAAAGAGCTTTGCTTTGGAGCTGCCGTCCTTGGACCTTCCAAGGCCGGGCGAGAGGGCGTCAGAGTGCGAGGTGGGGAGAGGCACAAAGGGAACCCTGTGGCAGGATTTACCCCACTCGACGGCCTCATGAATGGGCTTTTCATTCCTCGAGCCGTGATCATCTGGAGCGAAAGGGGCCGTTCGGTCCATTAATCTCCTTCTCCCTCCTGTGGGGGGTGGGGGGTGGGGGTTGCGACACTAGTTGCTCCATCTCCAAAGGTTCCCTTGGGAGAAGGGGAGCCAATGTTGCCATCGGCTGTTTGTTTGACTACTCTGGGCAGGTCTCCTTCTCCTTTCCACCACCTTCCGCTAATCATGGCCATTGGGGATTCCTGAAAAACCCTCCCTTCTTTATTCTTCTTAGGTCTCTCCATGGGTTCCACACCTGGACAGTTGGGTCCAGTACAATGAAGAGGCAAGCTTCGCTGTTGATTTGCACTCCCTTCTTTTCATCGCCATGCCCGGTGATCTTCTGCATCTTGTAAACCAGGCATGCCCAAAGTCAGGCCCGCGGGCCAAATGCGGCCCGTTTTCAAATTTTGAGCCTCTTCATCCTGCCAGCTCAGCCCGTCACGCATCCCTGCCAGCTGGCCCCTCCCCATACTGGATGGAGATGTCAGCTTGCAGTTTTATGGTTTGCCTGCCCTCCTTGCCTCCGTCTGTCCCCCACCCCCAAGCCAGCCACCAGCCCAGTCTACCTGCCCTGGCTCCATTGTTGCAGTGTCCTCCCTGCCTCCTTGCATGTCCTAGCGGCTTGTGAAAAGTGTGGCCCAGGGGCCAAATGCAGCTGAATGGTCGGCCCCCACACATTTTCACCTCACCAAATCCGGCCCTCCTTGCAAAAAATTTGGACAACCTTGTTGTAAACCATTCCTGAGGTTGGCTGCTTCCTTTCCAAATACCGATGCACCTCTCTCTCTCTCTCTCTCTCTCTCTCTCTCTCTCTCTCTTGTTACTAGAGATGGGCACGAAATGAACAATTTTTTGTTTTTGTTTTTGTTTTTTCATTTTGTTAGCTAACGAAATGACAAACGAATTTTGTCTTTAAAATGAAACAAAACGAACAGAAACGCCGGAAATTTTGTCGTGTGTTTCGTTTCCGTTACTGCAATATGAGTGAATTGCTTAAAATCCTAAAAGAAAAAAACAAAAAATTGAAATAAATGGTAATGAAATGGTAACAAAAACGAAAATGAATTTTTGTAAAAATTCACGAAAAACGGAAACGAACCGAAACGGACCCTCCAAACGACAAACGACAAACGAAATGCCATTCTCTCTCTCTCTCTCTTTGTGTGTGTGTCTGATTTTTCCTTGCACACTCACAGAATCTGTTACTAGCCTTGGCCAACTGGTCTTGGCTTCCACCATTGTGACCATAGAACTGTGCGGATCCCAGATTTCCCCTAGGAGAAAGCACAGCTCTGCACATGCCTGCACACGCTAGCTAGTGACAGTCCAGTGAGACACCTTCCATGACACACATTTTATTTATTTCTGTTAATTTAAAATATTTATTATGCTGCCTCTCTCCTAATGGCAGCAAGGCATACTTGCAGTATTCAACAACAAAAAAACAAAAAACAAAGCTGAACACTGAGCTTTGTGTTTAAAAGTATTAGACATTATATTAAACATGCATTAAAAAGGAGCAATATTAAAAATCCAATCTGGAAGATGAGTTACAGCAACCGGGCTTCTTTTTCTTGAGAGTTTGAAATGTTTTGTTCCTCATCCAAACAGCTTCCTCAGTCTGTTTTATACAAATAAAAACAACAGACTAAAATAATTCCTTTCTAAAGAGTCCCTTTGGACAATCAGTCATTTCAAGGGAAGGTTGACTGAAGAGGGTGGTTATTTACCTGTTTGCAGATGGTCAGTAAAAACGGGGCCAGTCTGGTCTCCAGTGGGAGGGAGTTCCAAAGTCTAGGAGCACATATGATGCAATGAACAGACTCTGTCAAGGAAGCCACCAGTCTGACTTTACAAGAGTGGAACAGCATTGTTGAGGAATAGCTATTGGGCAGATGGCTGATTCATAGGATCGCTAGATGTTGGAAGCAACTTGACAAGATATGGCAACAGACAGAGACAGAGGGGGGAGCTCTAACCGTATTTGCAGGATGGCCAGCTGGGATTTATTTATTTATTTATTTAGAATATTTTTACCCCACCTTTCTCCTTGGAAAAGGACCCAAGGTGGCTTTACAATAATGAGGGACAATATAAAGCCCAGAGCATTTAAGACGTAATTCAAGGGCGCTTTTACACAACCCCTAAGATCTGCTGGCCCGTTAAATTCGGACCAGAGATCTTAGGGGTTTGTCACTCTTCGTGCGTCTCCACCCCTCCGTACTTCCTGGCTGCTGGCTGTGTGAGGGGAGGGAGGAAAAAAAGGGACAAAAGAATAAAGCCTTACCTCCCGGTGCTGGTGGAAGCTGCCAGGGGAGCCCCGGTCACTTCCTGGTTCCTCTTAAAGGGACGGGAGGCAAAAAACAAAAACAAAAAGAAGCGAGGAGAGCCCAGCACATCCGCATCAAATATTTTTCACCTCCCAAGAGCAGGTACAAGAAAAGTGTGCTGGGATGCGCTTAGGTGGGCGTGGTCGCACTTAATTGTCTGCAAACTCCGTAGCTGGTGGGGAAACATTTTTAAGCTCCGGAGCTTGCAGCCATTTGCGGCGGAGTTTAGGGGTCGTGTATAAATGCCCTAAGTTACAAACAGAGAAGTAGATGCCAAACGATGGACCCTGGAGGCCTGTGCTTGAATCATAGAATCATAGAATCCTAGAGTTGGAAGAGACCTCCAGGGCCATCCAGTCCAACCCCCTGCCATGCAGGAACCCCCATCAAAGTACCCCCAACTGATGGCCATCCAGCCTCTGCTGAAAAACCTCCAAAGAAGGAGACTCCACCACCCTCCTTTGGGGGCAGCCTAGCCAAGGAAGTGGCGCTGGGGTTGCAAAACTGGTAAAATCGCTCCTTAAATTCCTCACCCACCTTGGAAGCCCTCTTCAGGGTCACGCTTAAGTCCGTCCCAGTTTGGCCACCGATCACAAACTCAACCTGCTTGCACAGCTGTGTTTTCAAAAGCAAAATATAGATGAGGAAGATGATTTAAAGGTAGCCTGGGGAAAGCATGGGGAGGGGAAGGATGGCATCTTTTCTATATTCAGGCTTTATTTATTTTTTAAAAAACCCAAAAGCCAGCCTTACTTGCAATCTCTCATGCTAGGAAGCCATCTAGTGGCCACCGGTACCTAATTCAGAAACCGTCAGAGAAATAGAAAGGTATTTTCATTCCATGCTTGGAGCACCAAAGGGGCATTTGGTTCTAATGCAACACTCAGTTTGTTGGGAGTGGGTTCCCTACCTGGCGAAATGGATCGGCCCTCCAAAGCCTCATTCATTAGGGACATTTGGGCCTGATGGAGGAAATGTCTTACGAGGAGCAGTTTAGGGAGCTAGGAATGTTTAGCCTTACAAAAAAGAAGGCTGGGGGGTGCGGATAGGATAGCTATGTTTAAATATTTCAAAGGATGTCACATTGAAGAAGGGACTGGTTTGCAAGGCTTCAGAGACTCGGACTCGGGGCAATGCTTTCAAACTACAGGAAAAGAGATTCCATTTGAACATTTGGAAGAATTTCATGACAGTTAGAGCTGTTCGGCAGTGGAAGATGCTGCCACAATGGAGGGTGGTGGAGTCTCCTTCATTGGAGGTTTTGAAGCAGAAGCTGGATGGCCATCAGTCGGGTGTCCTATGAAGGGGGTTCCTGCATGGCAGGGGGTTGGACTAGATGGCCTTTGAGCTCTCTTCCAACTCTATGATTCTATGATTCTATGATTCTATGTCCCATGTCTGATTCTTTCTGCCTGGGTAGGGCGTATGGTCCCTTCACATCCGGGCTGGGCAAGTATAAAAGAGCAGGTGGCATCAGTGGTCCTAAGAAAATCTAAATGGTTAACTTCCTCTCTGAGTTGCCTGCTTTTATCCCTGAAGTTTTATATAAAAAAATTTAAATCTCCCCCGTTGGGACAACCCAACTGCATTTCTTGACACAACAAGATCTGAATGTCTGCAAGCGCACACAGACTGAGCTTGTCAAGGACTTTCATCCTTTGCATCCACAGCAGTTTCAACAGTGTTTTATCAGAAGTTCAGTGCAGCATTAAGAGAAACCACACTACAACACGCTCCTTCCAAAAGGTGAGCCTCCTCGCAGGGCAACCGGCCTACTGGAATGGCTCGCCTTCCTGGCTGAACAAGTTCCCAGCTCATCTGGTGGATCTTAGTTCCTTCCCTAAATGGACCGTCAAGGCTAACCACTCTGGGGGCGAACCTGGTCTCCTGCTTCTCCCTTTTCCTCCCGACATGGGAGAAAATGAGACTTCAGCCCCAGCCCAAACTCGGAAGAGGTTAGCGCTGGTAGTTCTAGGAAGTGGAGGTGAAGAGAGGTGTGTGGAGATAGGAACCATCATCCTAAGGGAAACATCTGTTTTCTCAAAGGCACCCCATGTCTTCAATTGAAGTGGGGGGGGGGACTCACAGACACTCTGCTCAGGAAAACAAGAAGTGTATTCCAAAGCTGGTCAAACTAATCTAAACTCAACGTTCTGTACTTTGGGAAAAAAAAAACATTCTGCAATGCCCGACAGGATGGGAGTGGTGGTCATTAGAGATGGGCACAAAATGAACAATTTTTCGTTTTTGTTTTCATTTTTTCGTTTCGTTACGCAACGAAACGACAAACGAATTTTGTCTCTAAACTAAAACGAAACAGAAACACCAGAAATTTTATCGTGCGTTTTGTTTTCGTTACTGCAATACAGTGAACTGCTTTGAAATGCTTAAAAAATCACAAAAAAAATCAAAATAAATGCTAACAAAATGGTAACGAAACAAATGAAAACAATTTTTTTTGCAAAAATTCACGAAAAACGGAAACAAACCGAAACGGACCCTCTAAATGACAAACGACAAACGAAACACCATTTTTTAAAATTCGTGCCCATCTCTAGTGGTCATTCTCACAAAGTCATGGTCCTCTCCCTAGGACAGTGTTGGCATACCTATGGCACGGGTGCCAAAGGTGGCACTCGGAGCCATTTCTGTGAGCACAGGCAACTCTCTCTCTCTATCTCTCTGTGTGTGTGTGTGTGTGTTGTGTCATTACAGTTGTGACCGACTCTTCGTGATCCCATGTCCATGGAGTTTTCTTGGCAGGAATACTGGAGTGGTTTGCCAGTTCCTACTGCAGGCACCAACAAGCACCTGGTCTTCCTTTGGTGGTCACCCATCCAAGTACCAACCAGGGCTAACCCTGCTTAGCTTCCAAACTCAGGCGAGCTCGGAGGCGCTTAGGGCATCTAGGCAGCTCACAGCCACCTGGATTCAGGTTAAATGGCTCCATTGGCACTTTGAGAAAAATGAGTGGATTTGGAATGGCAGTTGAGGCACACTCGGTCTCTAAAAGGTTCGCCATCACTGATCTCGGGGCTCTTAGGAAGGCTGCCAGCTTCCATCCAGCCTTCACCCATCCTGTAACTTGAGTCCACGGTTGCCTGTCCTGCATTCTGAGTTGACCAAGTGCAGATCCAGGGCAATCTTTCTCTACTAGAAAAGCTCTCTCCTATCTTTGCTCCATTTTCTTTTCTCCAGGTTCAACCTGCCCAGCTCTGGAACGGATGACAAGGTGAGTCACGAGTCAGTGCAAGAAGCCTGAACCCCCGTGGAGTGGAGCAAGCAGCCTCGTTGCAGCTGGGCATCACTGTATTGCATGACTACATTATGCTGAGCCAATGCAGGTGCGCGAACTCCTCCCTGGCGATAAGCTCAGGTATGCATCCCTAAAGTATAAACAACCTCCCCAGCATTATTTGATAAGCACCTCTCTTGTCTCAGGAGTGCTTCCTTTCCTGAAACCTCGTTAGGGCAGCCGGAGTGTCTTGTGTTCCATCTCGTTGCTTCGCCCTCCTACGAATTGATACTCCCCCGATGAATACGAATTGATGAATTTTTAGCCATCTTTGATTTGTTGATTCTAGAGACACCAGATTTGCAGGGAAGAGTCTGCTGACTCTACTTCCCACTAGAGTAGCTCATTGAATCTACCCCTGTTTGAGGAATCTATTCTACATCTATGCAAGTTCCATTGATTCAGTGGGGCAGGGATTGATTGGTTCTCCCCATAGAGAACCCAAAGACAGCTAACAAGAGATAAAACAACAGATATTAAAACACTATGTTTATATCATATTTAAAAAAAACAATTACAGTAGGACCCCCAATATCCGCTGGGGATCGGTTCCAGACCTTCCCGTGGATAACAAAAACCGTGGATAAGAGATAATGCCAAAAAACCCCACCAAAACTGTTGTTTTCTGACAGTTAGGGATGGACACGAAATGGAAAAATACTGCTTTGTTTCATTTTGTTTCTCATTCTGTTTTGTTTCATTTCGTTTCGTAAATAACAATTAAAAAAATCCATTACAAACCAAAAAGCGAAACGAAATATGAATCCCCCCACAGCAATAGAGATGGGCACGACTCAAAAAATAATTTTCCGTTTTTCGTTTTTCGTTTTGGGGTCCGTTTCGGTTCGTTTTCATTTTTGGGGGGTTTTTGCGCATTTTTCGTTTTCGTTTTCATTGTGAAATGAAACAAAAAAAACGAAAACGAAAATTTTTCATTTTTGTTAGCATTCTTTTCCTTGGAATGTGTCTGCCATAACGAAAACGAAAAACAGGGCAAAATTTTTCATTTCGTTTTCGTTTTCGTTTTGTTTTCTGGAAAATTTTCATTTTCGTTTTCGTTGCGTAACGGAAATGAAAAACGAAAACGAAAATGAAAATTTCGCTGAGTCGTACCCATCTCTACACAGCAAGAGCGAGAGCGCTGGTGCTGTGGGAGATTTAAAAGCCTCCAGCCCACCAGCCCTCTCTGGATCTTCAGAGCTCTGAAGATCAAGTGAGAGGTGGTGGGCTGGAGGCTTTCTTCAATGTCCCACCACCAGCGTTCTCACTAGGGCCAGAGCACATCGGTTCTACTAGAACAAGGACAGAAAGATTCAGAAATAGTTTTTACCCAATAGCAGTAACCATGCTAAATTCTGTTAAAACTTAAGTTGACGGGTCATATAAGTCTTGAATGTGTTACATATATATTGTATAGTGGATTGTGTATGGCTGTTGTTCTTTTTAAATTGTAGTTTTTATGGATTGGGTATGAATGCTGTCAGGTGAAAGAGTGTAGGGCTGTGTGTGTGTGCTTGGTGTTATGTCAGTTTTAAATGAGTACAAGTGATGTTCTGCGTGTGAATGTAGGAGTATGTGCATGGATGTTTTGTTCTTAAATGGTAGATTTTATGTCTTGGATTTTTATACTGGGGTGTGTAAATGTGCTGACTGGATGGCACTTTTTGATCTTGTTGTATTTTTATACAATGACAATAAATTCCATTCCATTCCATTCCACTGGTGTGGGGGACATTTAAAATGGCATAAAAAGGTCAAGGTTCCCCCCGCATATGCATGCTAGTCGTGTCCGACTCTAGGGGCAGTGCTCATCTCCGTATTCAAGCCGGAAGAGCCAGTGCTGTGCAAGTCCATGGCCATGTAGCCGGCAGGGCTGCAAGGAAACACTGTTTTACCTTCCCGCTTATTATGGTGGTACCTATTTATCTACGTGCATTTACATGCTTTCGAACTGCTGGGGTGATCAGCGGGAGCTCACTCCGCTGGGTGGCACCCGGGATTCGAACCGCCGAGCTGCCGACTTTGCAGTCTACAGTTTCGGTGCATTAGTCCACTGAGCCACCACGTCCCTTAAAAATGGCATAGTCAACCAAAACAAAAACAAAAAAAAAACCCCACGACCTCAGCAGGCAAGATCGCCAGCCTCCACGAACACCATGAAGGGTTGAGCCAGAAGTGTCCCCGAGATGCCTCTCCCGCCTCCGTCCAAATATATTTCATTCAGTTGCACGTAAATTTTGAGAATCATTTGGACCTTGCAGGACGTTCCAAGGAAGATGGAAGCTTGCAAATGCAATTGCCACGCATCAACAGTTCTAGGCCGTGTGAAGTTACGTTGCCAGTGTCATGACATGACATCTTCCTCCCAAATCAAAACATACCCAGTACCAATGGCCCGATGAGGCTCAGACCAATATTTCTGATCATCTAGCTCTGTCCTGTTTGGGCCTTTCTGTAACCCTAACCCTATCACAGCCTCCACTCTTGTCGCTCTCTTTCTCCCCCTTGGCTTTGATCTCTGGAAAGAGATTGCAAGCCAAGATAGAAGAGTGATGCATAAACGATCCTGCACACATCAAGGTGACATGCAGATTCCTTTGAGATTGGCTTGTCTTCTACATGCCGTACGTCTAGTGACATTCAAATAAAAACAGGTAGAAGGAGGTGCCCTGTTTCCGGTGCCAGATCACTCATTGGACTACTCGTTCGTCTGGTTCAGCAGCTTTGTACAAAACCAACAAGTTTGTACAAAAAAACCCAAAAAGAACGAAAACCCCACAATATGGTACAAAACCACCCATTTTTTAGAATCAAAACCACAATGTTTATGATTTTTAAAGCCACCATTTCCCTCTCCTGTTCAGAACTTATTCAAGTGCCATGTCCTTGTAGAGCGTTGGCAATCAGTAGCATGATCTGTTTTTTGTTTTTTTAATCAAAAGCTAGTCTACAAAGATATGCTGTACCCCCTGCAAAACACTGTCTTAAATTCTTAAGCCAGAATGTTCTTCTATGCCCTAGGGCCATGCTTCCCACCTATTTTTCCTTGAGGGATAACCCGCAGCAGATGGTATTTGTTATTGTGCATTATGTGACCGAGATATTGCAATTTTCTTAGCTAGTTTGTGAAAATTGTTGGATGTTTCATTGAGTGGCAAAGTGGGCTTTATTCATTATTTCGTCTTCAGTAATGCTTGGTTCCCCCTCTTTGCTATTTTGGAAAACAAGAGGGTCAGTCCCTTTTAAAATGTGTATAGTTAGAGTGGCAACTATGGATGGGCTATTCGTTTCAGAAGCTACCAGTTCCAAAATGACATGCATGAGCCCAGCTGGTGTTCAGAAGCTTCCAAAATGCAATCAGCCAATCCCTTCCCCTGCTCTGTGCCTACATGGGGCTAAACTCCAATGAGGAAGAAGCCTCCAATGTCATCGTTCCTTCTCCCTGGTACTGGCCAATCAGAGAGGGAGGCGGGATGATGCATTTCCCTGTGCAGCTCCTGATTGGCCACCACCAGGAAAAAGGAAAGATGATGGAGGCTTCTTCCTTGTTGGAGTTTAGCTCCGCCTGTGCGCAGAGCAAGGCAAGGGATTGGCTGATTGCATTTCAGAGGTTTCCAAACACCACCTGGGCTCCTGCATGTCATTTCGGAACTGGTAGTTTCCAAAATGAATAGTCCATCCCTAGTGGCAACATATAAATATAAAATAACAACAACCATGTTAAATACAAACATTGTCTGAATGTAAAAGTTCCAGTTCATGGAAATGAGCTTCCAAGGAGTGAAAAAAAATGTTTGGAACCACTACATTAAAAGAATGCTCTGCCTCATACAACGAGGAGCAGTCTTCTATCCTGGAGCTGTATTTTCAAAATGCTCATGGAGACTTAAAAATCTGAGAAAACTCAGCTTTGGCCTGTAAATGTTATCTTCTGATTGCTACAATTTGATTGCTCTTTTCAACACGAATGTGCTGGGGCACCCGTGGAATGGCACGAGCAAAAGAGAGAGATGATTGCTTGCTGGGTACTATGGCAAACATGTCCATGGCCAATGGTGGAATCTGACCTTCTGGTGTCTCCACCATGGAAAGACAATGAGAGCTCACCTCTAGTAAGGCACCTCTCTATAGCATTCCAAAATGTGCTTTGCTGCAAATGCAGTTCACAATGTTCTTCTGATTAATCCTGGGCGTGGTGATTACCGAGGGAGTATTTCCCCCCTATAACCCTCCCTAAGGACTTGCGATATATATGATGACTTGATGGCTGTGATGGTGAACCATCCGGAGGGTGTTCACACTAATGAGGCAGGACAGAAGCTGAAATCAGAACAATAATCTTTCATTGGTTGGTTGGTTGGTTGGTTGACTTGACTTTTATACTGCCGATCTAGTGAATAGCTACTCTTGGCAGTGTACCTAAGGCAACCGATACAGTGAAAAAAAGAATGACTCCCACAGCCCTTTGTCACTGGCCGCACAGCCCGGGAATTCTGGGAGTTGTAGTCCAAAACATCAGGAATGCCGAAGGTTTGCCACCGCTGGTCTATAACAACCACCACCGTAACAGCTACATGTCAAGCTTTACCGTGATTTTTTAAAATTCTAAAATGTTGAGGATGATACATCAGAACCAACTTGTAATAATGGCCCTAATAGAGATTTCAAGGTGAGCGAGATACTTAAGCAGTGGTTTCGCTAGCCAGTTCTCATGGCTGAGCTGGGATTCAAACGCAGGTTTCCCAAGTCTGATCCCATCCCTCTTTCCCTTAGAAAACATGACAATCATCCTTGTATCTGAGAACTAGTTGTTCCTGAGCGGGCCATTGGGGTGCTGTTGTTGCTACATACCCATGCCAGCAGTTTGGATACTTCAGCAATCTATCTTGTCGCATCAAGCACCCACATTCTATTGTTGCTAACGCACACGAACAGCTCTGATGCTTATCTGCAACATCAATCAAGTTGCATTACGCAGGATTTCAAAAGGATATCGTGAATGTTTTCTGTGTTGCCAGGATGTTTTAGTAAGAGATAGGCTGGCACGGGTACAGAGATAGGAGGAGGGGCAGAACGCCAGCCAGCCACCCAACCAACCAAACTTCACATTTTATCATCTTGTACACTTGGTCCACTTTTAGCTCTCAGTCACAACTCCACTACATTTTGGCTTGACCGTCCGTCTGCAGTAGCCCCATAGATTGTCATCAGACTCAAGAGAGATGAGACTGAGTTCCATTTAACCTTTTTCTAAGAGGAAGCAGGCAGCTTTTGGAGGGCTTGGAGGAACCTGCCCTCTCTCAATTGCCCTTTGGAAAATGACATACAGATGATTCTCATAGCAGCAGTTAAAGCCCCCCACTCCATATTACTATCAGCATATCATGTTGGCAGACATATATAGAATGATTATTTGAAAACCACTAACAAGTCACAAATATAGAAGATTTCCCCCATTGAACAGGAGTCATCTGATGAAGAATCTGCTGTTCTAAAAAATATGAAGCCGAAGCTGCTCTGAAAGAACCTGGATGAAGTAAATCACCAAGGGTAGATGGAATGCCAGCAGAACTACTTCAAGCCACAGAGACTAAATCTGTCAAAATCCTCACAAACTACATGCCATTAAATATGGAAAATAAAACAACTGCCCACAAGACTGGGAACATTCATTGTACATGCCAGTCACCATGCAAGGAGGTGCCAAGGAGGGCAATCACTGTAGGACCATTGCTGCCATATCCCATGCAAGCAAAGTGATGCTCAAGGTGTTGCAACAACGTCTTTCACCTCATATGGAGCAAGAAATTGTGGATGCTCAAGGTAAATTCTGAAAATGGGGAAGTACTTGAGATCGTATCGCAAATGTCCTTTGGGTACTGGACTGCACCAAAGAATTTCAGAGGGAGATCAGTCTACGTTATAGGCTACAGAAAAGCCTTTCGTTACATGTCTAGAAGTTGAGTCAAGGCAACCGGACTTCTTTTCTTGAGAGATTGAAACATTTTGCTGCTTATCCAAACTGCTTCATCTAAACATTTCAAACTCTCAAGAAAAGAAGTCCCATTGCCGTGACTCAACTTCCAGATAAACTCACCTGGATGGCTGAGAACCTTCACAGACATATTTCCTGACATGGATCACGAGAAATTATGGGTTGTTCTCAAAGAAACAGGTGTGCCTTGTCACTATAATCTCCTGTCCTGTGGATGTGAAGCTACCATGAGGGCATCGTATAGAGAGACAGAATGGTTTCTTATAGGACAAGGGTGCATAGAAATATAATGAGTGCAGAAGTAAGCAAGAAAGCAAGCTAGTAAGTACGTTAGTTCCATCTCTCGGACTAGATTCCTATTGGTGTCAACATCGCAGGTTGCAATACGATCAGGACCAGATCTAGCCACTCCCAGCCATTTAATAGTCACTTTCCTTATTGCATAAGAACGAGGACTTACTTGACTCGCTCCTATGATGTCTCAAGGACAGAACTATAGAAAGCTAGAGGCTGGGGTGTGCAGAATAGATGCCGGTGCGGAACCAACTCGTCAAGAGTGTAGCTGTGACCTCCTTGGCTTCCGTCGTAACTTCATGGAGCTTCTTTCCACTTTCTTGGCTTGGACTGCAGGAGGGCTCATAGTTAGTCTTCTCCTGCTCATTATCTGGGCAGTTTATTACGACTGCTCCCGAACAACGATCGTTCCTGACTTTGACCATCCGGTGAAGCTACGAATCGCAAACTGTGCGTTAATCATGGCCATGACTTTGGTAAGTCTGCCTTCATCAGGACGTTGCGTTTTCCAGTCTCCATTTAAGGGGGGCAAATTAGCCAATGGAAACTAGTAAAAGTCGCTGGGGGGATGGTTTAAAAGGAAGTGTGTCTGATCAGATTAGCGGTGTCCCTACCAGTGATGGGCAGATGGGCAGGAACCAGTAGGATCATGTTTACAATCTGGGGAGAGTGGGCACATGCATTTTAATGTCGACTAGACCAAGTCCATTGAAATAAATGGGATCTGACAGTTCTGCCATAAATCATGTTCCTTTCAACATCCTGTTCATCTCTTGCAACTGGCAGTAATGCCAGATTTGGTCTCCAGATCTAACATGCTAAAGGGAATTTTAAGCCCCTGAAGTAGGATCTTCTGCGTTTTGCCTCCCAAAATAAAATGCCCGAGGGCACAACATTTTGCAATGGTTTCTCTTGTTGGTTTTGCTTTTGTCGCCTTCATTTCACCTCATCTCATTTCTGTGAATCCTTTTTCCTTGCACGAGAGACCCAATGGCTGTTCAGAAACAAGTACCATTTTAGTTTCATTGAAAAGCAAATTATAAACAATCAAATATTTGACAACGGCCATGGTGTAAATTCTCATTGGCTCGGGGGGGGAGGTACTATAGAGAAGGACTGTATCAATTAAACCAGTGATTCTCAACTGGTGGGTCCCCAGATGTTCCTGGACTGCAACTCCCAGAAACCCCTTCCAGCACAGCAAGTGGTGAAGGCTTCTGGGAGTTGCAGTCCAGGAACATCTGGGGACCCACCGGTTGAGAACCACTGCATTTAACTGTCAGTGATGGTGAACCTTTGGCACTCCCATCAGTTTTGGACCACAACTCCCAGCATTCCAAGTCTAGATTGCCAATGACAAAGGACTATGGGAGTTGTGGTCCAAAACATCCGGAGTGTCGAAGCTTCACCACTACTGGTATAGATTAACCAAAAATATTTGGCTCTGGGATTTTCTCACATTTTGGGATGAGGGTTGGGGATTGGAGAATTGAAGAAGATATTGGCTATGTTTTGGGAGATACGAAGGGAGATTAGAGGTATTTTAGTCATGCCTTAAATACAGAAGGGTACCAATAGTTTGTCCATTTTTAAAAAGAGTGAGATATCAGCTTGCCTTCACTTCAGATGGTGTCAGTTCCTGGGGCAGAATCTGCTAAGTCAAGCCTTTTATCATGACTCAAGGGTCCAACCCAGAAACCTTGTTGAGAATGCAGGCAAGAGCAATGATGATACCATATTACACAGAGGTCCTTTGTTTAAAAAAACTCAGTGGATCTGATGGTGTCTCTGTAGGTGGAATACAGCGGATATGTAGGTCAGGAGAAACCATTCTGTCCCAATCCGACCTTAGCAGAAATTTCATCAACACCCTGATGAGATACCTCTTGCCTCACTACCCCAACGTCATTTTATCCTCCTCCGAACTCTTGGTTTATTTTTTTGGTTCCCCTTTGTACCAGGACAATGCCTAGCACTATGGCCCTTCCCAAGCAAGGTACCATTCATCACTATGACACCAAAAGTGGTGGGAGAAAGTTTGCAAAGGATGGATTATACCAGATGCTGATGGGAGTGTTATGGTTGCCCACAGGGCCTGCTTTCTCCTTCAGAAACTGACTTCCACCACCACCAACAGCCCATGTATGGATGCAGAAGACTCTTGCACGAGTTGGATGGCTTTGCTAGCCATGGCCACAGCCACTGGTGCAGTTACCACTTCTCTTAGTACAGGCCAGACCCCTCTACTCACTAATCAAGTTTAGCTATTTTCTGGAGACCATGAAGGTGCTCTTCTGAAGAACCCAGTACTTCTGCTTTTGTTGGAGTGGTGAGTCTACTCCGGGTTTTAGTCCAAACTTTACAGGAGAGAGCCCATGTATTGAATTTATTCCAGAGGTAGGCTCCTGCTCCCTAGGTGGCTCTCATAAACAGAATTTACCAGGTCATAATAGTTCTAGCTTACATATTTAAAAACAGGCCCTCTCAATCTGCCTGTCATAACTACTGCTGTTGCTACGACTACTACTACTGATGATGATGATGAAGAAGGGACCCCATACGTCATCAAGTCTTTCCCATCTCAAGAAGGCCCAGTAGGGAATCAAACTCCCAACCTTTGGCTCCTCAACCGGAAACCTCAACTACCGTGCTACCTAGCTGTTTCCTTCTGCTGCCTCTATGTTTTGCATGTCATTTTGGTTTCTTTTGTGATGGGTCCAGAGAAGGAACGAACGAAAGCAATGAAGTCAGAGCCATAAGTAGGTGTTTTGGAAACCAGGGTACTAAGCACAGAATGAAGCCCCTGGTCTACTGAGCTCCCCAGTAGGGGAAAGTGGTCTATCCATGACCTAGTATACTAGCAACCATTCTGGATGTGGCTGCCTACTGTCCTTTCTTTCTCCATTCTTTGGAGGGCTGCTCTGCCAGACTCAGCATAGGGGTGAGCTTCACCATCACCTGGAGACCTATCAACCACCCTCACATCCTTCTATGCCCGCCTGGTCTACTAGCGATGGAATCCTCTGAAAACCAGCAAAGCTTGGTCTACCAGCCGCGCAGTCCTTTGACAATCAGCAAAGCCTATCTCAAAGGCCTGATCTTCCACCATCTTTTCCAGGACTGGGCTGGTGCTCGATTCTGGAAATCTGGTCGACAAACAGCTTCAGCCTTGGGGTGGGTGGGCTGAAGAGGAGGGAGGGGGCAAGCCCTGTAATATAGGATGGGTCTCCAGTTGTCCCCCCACCCACCTAAGTGACAATCCTGAATGCCATCACCACGAATGGAGGGCGGCTTAGCTTTTCATTGCAAGAGTTTCATGGCAGATGTCATGCAACTGTGCCACCTCCGAAGGCCTATTGCGATGCATCTGGGAGGGGGTGGAGCATTTACTCTCCCCAATAATTACGAGGCACAGCAGGGCGTGACACAATGGCATCACCACCGCCCTTGCTGACACCGGGGGAGGGACAAAAGGTCACCATCCCTTTCAGCTCTGTCCAGTCCCTCTTTGGCAGGGGTTGTAAGGTCACCTCATGGGGCTGGACATAAATTTTGGACCTGGGTTTTCCTGATGGACATATGGAACATGAGTGGTAGATCAGGTGGCAGTGGTTAGCTCCACAGGGCATTGTTGCATATTGGATCTCCTAAATGTCTATCGTGAATTGTCATGTTATCCCTCAGAGGAAATAGCCCTCTAAGGAAGTCTTAGGATATAATCAGCCTTGATTATGATTGGTTTCTAAAAGGTAATTATTAGGAAATGGATTAGTTTCTTTTAATTGCACAACAGAAGCTCATTAGGTACCAGAATTAGACTCCTTCTGCAATCCAGTCCCCTATGATTATCATTATGTCTTGTTTGGATGTGTGATCAGTTTCTTTCTAGATTCTTGCACAACTGTTTTCGACTTCTTCAGCTTCTATAGTTGATGCTGAATGGTTTTGCTGATGGGTTTTCCAAGGGGCCTGATCAATATGATTTGTTCAGAACTTGTATTATAGCCCCTAACTGCCTGTGCTACACTAGGCCTCAGTATTAGAGCCTCTCCATTTCTTCTGACTTTCACTTCTAAAATAAAACACTTTCTGACTGCTAATGTCCCATTCCAAGACATTTTAAATCATTGAGATCAATCCCTGCAGTGTTGAAATACTCCATTATTTGCTTTACCATTGCCAGTTTACCTTGATTCATACTGCTCGTATTCTCTATTCCAGTTGTATGTGTTGTGCAGTGTTGGACCTTAATTTCCCTTTATGCACATCAGCTGCTAGACATCCTTTCAGTTTAAATCTATTTGTGTCATTAGTGACACTACTATTCTTACTTGTGCTTTGTTTTTACCCAGTAGCTGATTGAATGTTTTCTGTCCTGGCAGCTTCAAATCCTCAGCTGCTCCGGATTTAAAACAGATCACATAAATTGTAAGGGCCAATCTTGGTTATCTTGAAACAGAATTGTTTCCCCATTTGCCTTTCCCTATTTAACCTTTTTAAAAGAACCAATATTTTAGCTCCTATTTCCTGGCAACGAGGGCTGAAATATTGGTTGCTGGAAAAGGCCTTTCAAATGGGAGAAATGGTGATGTCTGCTAACACTGAGCATGTGCAGTACATGCTTGCCAGGAATAACAGTGGCTTCAACAAAATCAGCAAAAGGGGAAGGTTC
>JAHTLZ010003423.1:2320370-2353914 GCA_023846285.1 Phrynocephalus versicolor | reverse complement strand
TATGGGGGTCCTACTGTACCATGGATAATAGAGAACTCCAAAATGTCTCCCCCCAAAAAACCTGCTATTTTGTGATAGTAACTTGCTTTACAGCTGTTCTTTGTGACAGTAGCTTGCTTTGCAACTGCTGGATTGTTTATTTTTACTCTGTCAACCGTGGATAACTGAATCCGTGGATATGGGGGTCCTACTGTATATATTAGTGCCCTCCTGGACACCAATAATTTGACCAGTGAACGTTTTCCTTCTGTCTCTTGATTCCCAAGGTATCGCCTCTCTCCGGAGCACCCCTACCCCACTCAGCAGAAGGACTGCTACTCAGCAACTGTGTACTTCATGCAACATGCGGAGGACTATGGGGTGGATCCAACCCAGATCGTCATTGGGGGAGATAGCGCAGGGGGAACGTTTGCTGCCGTCGTGGCTCAGAAGCTGGTGGGGAGACGAGACCTGCCCAAGCTACGGGCGCAAGTGTTGATCTACGCCGGGCTCCAAGGCATGGACTTCAACCTGCCTTCCTATCAGCAAAATGCCACGTTCCCACTCTTGTACAGACACAATGTGGTTTATTACGGGCTCCATTATCTCGGAAAGGATGTCTCCTTTTTGGATGACGTCCTGAAGGGATCCCATGTTCCGGATGCACTGAGGCCAAAATATGGGAAGTGGGTGAATCCTGACCACATTCCAGAGAGGTTTAAGTCTCGGGGCTACAAACGGATCCCTCTGGCTCCTTTTCAGCCCAATGTCTACAAGGAACTGTCGGAGATCATGGAAATCTGTTTATGTCCACTTTTCGCAGAAGACTGTGTCATCTCTCAGCTCCCGGAGACTTTAATTGTGAGTTGCGAGTACGACGTGCTTCGGGATGATTCGCTGCTGTACAAGAAACGGCTGGAGGACAACGGGGTGAAAGTCAGCTGGTTCCATGCTGAGAACGGGTTCCACGGGGTGATCAACTTCACGCATCTCTCCTATTTCCTGTTTCCCACTGGGATTCAAATACTGGACACCGTGGCGGAGTTCATCAAGAATTTGTGAGATTTATTGTCCTCAACGTATTAGACGAAAATCTCGCAACAACACGGACCACATCTGCCGCGGTGGGAAATGGGAGACCAATGCTTCTCTTTTGTGTGTGTGTTCATTTTGGTCAGTTCTTTGTAGTCCTGCAAAATGCTGGAAAGGCAATGGATACTTATGGCCATTCTAAAGGACAAGCAAAGAGGCCTCTGAAGGTGAATTTCTTAAGGTGTCTACAAACACTACTGAGGTCTCCTCCTTTTCCCTGGGGCTCATCAGCTGATTTCTACCACCTGTCACCTATCCTAAGGGATTATTTATATGTTTAATCTCCTTTCCCACCCCCAAGCCCCCTAAGTGCCCCCTCGTGGTATACAAAAGAAAGCTTTAAGACTGCTACCGCACTTTAGATTTGAAACACCTTTTCCTTAAAGACAAATCGCCTTAAAAATCCCTGTCTGGTTTTCAAATTGCTGTTTCTGAAGAGTCCCCTTGGCCACGCCCATTTTTGATTGCTGTGCCAATTTTTTTTTTTGTGATGACCACTGGGTGGTGGTGG
Organism: Phrynocephalus versicolor; assembly: GCA_023846285.1. Taxonomy (NCBI): domain Eukaryota; kingdom Metazoa; phylum Chordata; class Lepidosauria; order Squamata; family Agamidae; genus Phrynocephalus; species Phrynocephalus versicolor. Next base: position 2,352,332 of record JAHTLZ010003423.1, on the reverse strand, counting down.
TTTTTTTTAATCAGTTCCTGCGCCCTCTTTTAAAGCGATTTGGTTGCATTTGTGGACATACTACACCGCCTTTAGGTTTAAAGCCTCTAGGTTTAAAGTAGTTCAGCCAAGTGTGAACGGGAAAGCCGATTGCTAAGCGACTGCTGAGGTGCGGACTGCCGAACCGCTGTAGCCACCACTTGACTGCGGGAGGAGATAAGGTGATGCAAAATAAAAAGTGGCTGCTCATGGAAGTGCGGCAGCGGCCCATTAACACCACATCGATGTTAATTGATTTAAAACATTACAATAAAAGAAAACCCACCAGCAAAGAGTTAAATCTGACATGGGGAGTTTCTTGGACTGAGTCCGACCTGCAAGTGAGCAAAGATTTGCTGTCTGACCAACAGTATTGAGAATCCCACCGCCAGGATGTTCAGGTCTGGTTCCAGTAGCCCCAAGCAAAGAAAAACAACCACTTCCCACTTTCAGAAAGAACCTCTTCCAACGTAGCCCTTCATTGCTCCATCAAAATGGCTGCAATGTCTTTGTAGCCAATCAGACCGCTTCCTTTCCTGGTCCTACCTCAAGATCTCCAGTCTTCCCTGGTGTCTTTCCTTGAAACCGTGGCAGGCTTGTCTAGGAGAAGGGAGTCTTTCTGAGAGGATGATCCGAAGCTGGCTATCTATCAGGTCCGGCACTTGCGGTTGAGCCTGAAAACAGTCTGGTAGCCAATGGAACAAAAGAAGCATGCACTTCTTGAGCCAGAAGGCAAACCAAGTCAGGGTGCGGAGTCTGTCCACAGCATTCTGGGTAAAGGGAGGTCCAGTGGTGCTCACCTCCTTAGGATTCTGTCCCCAGTCTTGAGTTGTCCTGATTAAAAAGATCCCATCATAACAGGAATGGATCCACCACACGTTAAAAGCCAGGACGGGGAGACGTGTCATCTCCAGGCTTGAAAGGAGTGTCCCTCCAAGTGCCAGAGGTAGGGGAGTGGCATCAGGAGACAGCGATCTTGTTGTCTCTTGCGTTCCTAGAGGCACCTGGTAGGCACACTGTAAGACCCAGGAAGCTAGACTAGATGGACCCTTAACTTGATCCAGCAGGGCTGTTCTTCAGTTGAGTTGTTCCACAAGAGAATGCCACCATTGTTTTTTAAAAAATGTGAACTATAGTCACTTCTGGGGTCCCTCTGTGATTAGGGCCCCCTCCTTACTTTCATACTACATCCATCCCTGAGATCCCAATGAAACAGATCTAATAGAACCATTTTTTTTCAGGGATTTTGAGTCCGCCCTGGGTATTAGTTCAACCTCTAAACTAAGGCTACTAAATCTGTCTTGAAAATATTTTCAGAACCCTGTATAGCAATGGCAAAGATTCAGAATGAACTTGCAAGTGGCTTGATGGCAATATTGAGCATGGTGTCATCGCTGTCCACACGTCTGGATCATTTCCACCCTGTAGTTGGTGCTACTATAACATAGGATGACGGTGATGATGCTATGATGATAACAATGATGGCAGCAATGTCATGGTGTGTTTTCCGAGATTAAAATGTCAGTTATATTTCTTAAATCCATGTGTGCTTCCTTGTTCTGATGTCTTCTGATGTCTGCAATGCTTTTCTCCAATGTGACCTACTGACTGAGTTCAGTGATGTATTCTTGCCATTGAAAGCTAAGGCTTTAGGGCAGGGGTGTCCAAACTTTTTGCAAGGAGGGCCAGATTTGGTGAGGTGAAAATGTTTGGGGGCCAACCATTCAGCTGCATTTGGCCCCCGTGATGCACTTTTCACAAGCCTCTAGGACAGTGATGTCGAACCTATGGCACGGGTACCAAAGGTGGCACTCGGAGCCCTTTCTGTGGGCACCCAGCATCACCCCTTCATAGCCACCTGTATCTAGGTTAAATTACTTTGCAAAAAAAAAAAATGGTGGGTTTTGAATTGCAGTTTGGGCACTCGGTCTCTAAAAGGTTTGCCATCACTGCTCTAGGACATGCAAGGAGGCAGGGAGGACGCTGCAGCAATGGAGCCAGGGCAGGTAGACTGGGCAGGTGGCTGGCGTGGGGGTGGGGGACAGACGGAGGCAAGGAGGGCAGGCAAACCATAAAACTGCAAGCTGACATCTCCATCCAGTATGGGGAGGGGCCAGCTGTCAGGGATGTGTGACGGGCTGAGCTGGCAGGGAGAAGAGGGTCAAAATTTGAAAACGGGCCGCATTCGGCCCGTGGGCCTGACTTTGGACATGCCTGCTTTAGGGAGACAAAATCCATGTGAAGCAGCCAGAGTTAAGCAGCCAGAGTTTCTTAAAAATAGCTATATTACATATATACAGGTATAATAGAATTTTAGCATAATATCACAGAGTAACAGAGAGTATATTAACACAACATTGTACAGTGAGAGAGCATGACAGCATGGGTACCTTCTCACCAAAGGCCCCAAGACTACTGATTTCTGGTGTACTTTTTATACTCATGTCAATCAATCACAAACCTGGTTACATCATGCTATTGCATCTAGATTACATCAACTTTGTCCATTATATCTTATTCTGCACACCAGGCAGCAAGTAGAAAAAAACTTGTGTCACAGTAACTCAGTATTATATACTGGACTCCATTTTAACAAATCAATTAAACATACATCTGAACACTTGTAAACATATCTATTCTACCTAATACAATATGTTTTTCCTGTCTGTCATTGAATACCCCATCTATTTAATTGAATTGAATACCCAACTGTTCTCTTAAAGACATATGGGTTTTGTGAAAATATCTGCCACATTATTATCACTTGGGCAATATTCTAGTTGGACCAACTTCTGAAAAGTTGTAGTAACAGATTCCAATATGTGTGCTTCTGGATCTGATTTTCTTACCCTGTGAAAGTTGGATGCACAAATATGGGTTGTTAAATATTTGCACAGGCAATTTTACATTTCAATTTACATCTTTTAACAACTGTACAAATGATTTGACCTCATTGCACACGCCACGCACAGTGACATCTTCAGACTCAGCTGTACTACATACAATGAATGTTTGTTTTCTTGATTTCCATGCTATTTATGCTTGCCCAAGATAAATTATGTATCCAGAAATTTATTTTCTATTTTCAGGACATGATGTCCAATCTGCCTCAGCATAACACACTAAATTTAAATCAGAACACACTAAATTTGAAGCAGAAAGTTTCAGTTTAAGATCTGTTGTGCCTTTCAAATAACTGAGCACTCTCTTTGAACATAGGCAATGTTTATTTAAAGACTTTGCAGCAAGCTGACTTAAAATGTTTACAGTAGCTGAAATATCTGTCTTTGTCCAAGTAGATAAATATAAAAGTGAAACCAGTACAGTATGATACTGTTCCTTATCTGGAACACCTTCATCGTCAGTTATCCTGTTGAATCCAACTTCCATGAGAGTAGACAGTGTTACAATTTTCCATATTATATTGTTGCAGAAGTTTTTAAATTTAAATTTAAATCTTGCATGGGAGAGTCAAGACACCCAAAGTACATTTATACATATAGACATTTAGTTGACTGGATTTTAAAGAGTGATGTAGGCATGATTGTAGTTTACCTGAACTGAGAAATAGTTAAGCCAGTGATTCACAGTGGGCACAGCTTCTCTGTTTAGAATAGCTTTATAGATTTAAAAAAAAAAACAGATTATGGTACTGATTGCCAACATTCTATGAGGACATGGCACTTAAAGAAGACATTACATACATTAAATGCAGTAGGCCACAACAGTCTGTTTAAAATCCACAGTTGGCAGCCTGTCACTCAGAGAAAACCTGCCTGAAGAGAAAGGTTTGGCCTATTGGCCGAAGGACTGTAAAAATAGGACCTGCCTAGTTTCCAGTGGCTGGGAGTTCCATAGTCTGGGAGCAGTGATGGAGAAGTCTCTTTCCCAACAAATGCAGCTGTGAAGGTGGTAGGACCATGCCAAAGGCCTCTCCTGATGGAACACTTGAGCAGGATCCAAAAGGAAGATGGCGCCCAAGCGATTTTTGGGCTTTATTGGTTACAACCAGCACTATGAATCCTACCCAGGAACGGATTGCCAACGGGTGGGACTGCTATAACAGGAGAATATTACTTTCTATAGTGCTACTATGGGATTATTCTCTTCAAGGATCATAGTGGCCATTCCAAAGCAAGAATAATCCTCCTTTTCGGTAGGATGAAAGAAATGTGGATGGAGGTTTGGTTCCTTGTGCTTGGGAGGGTTGACCATGCCCAAAACAAATCGAGTGCCGTTCAAGGAGAGGAATAACTTGATTTTCTGCAGAATGTTGGCTGTTCTAGGTTGTAGATTGGTCTGCATCACACTTGCCTGCACTTTGGAAGCATGTGTTTCAGAGTTGCAAAGGCTGAAAACCCATAATATGTTACAACTAGAGTAGGCCTGTTGAAGCTACACCTATTTTATGAGTCTCTATGTAAGTTCCATTGATTCAGTGACCCTGCTTGCAATGTAACTATGAGCCAGCTGTCAGCCATAGTGTTCGATTGCCTTCCAGTGTCTTTTTGTTGGTTTACATGTTACCAGAGACAAACCCAAGTGATTAAGCAGAGATCCCAACTCTGGGGGTTCTGCTGGCCAGGCCACTGCCTCTTCTTCTACCTCATAGCCTTCGTCCTCAAAAGCCCCCTCCCATTCCTCATCCTCTCTCTCTTCCCCAGACCCCATAGGGGTCCTCATGCCTTGAAGACATGAGCAGAAACAATGTGTGAGAGAGAATGTCTGTGAGGATTCTTAGTCATCCAGCTGAGCTTATCTGAAAGTTTTTGTTTCCCCTGTCCTGTTCAGAACCTACTTTCTTTTTTCTATCTTTGGGCTTCATTTCCACATCATACGTCAACGGTGATCTCAAAGGGAATGAAGAACCCTCGGTGGTGGACTATGAAGATGAGAAAACTGGGGGAAAAACAAAATAAACAGAGGAACTGTGCAAGAAAGGATGAGGAAAAGTATGTGGTGTCACTACTGGGGGAAGAGACAGCCCAAGAGGAACAGAAAAGATGCCAGCAAAAAAAAGAGAGAGAGAGAGAGAGGAGGTTTCGGTAAGGACCACGATACAGTAGTATGCTCGTATCCGCTGATTCAGCATCCACTGACTCAGTTATCCACGGTTGGCCACCAAAAACTAATGAAATGATTCGGTGTCACAAATAGTGACCACAAAGCAAGTTACTGTTGCAAATGGGTGCCACATACCAAGTTAGTGTCATAAATAGTTGCCACAAGGCAAGTTACTGTAACAAATAGGTGCTGACAGAATGTTCCCTCTTAGCCACCGTTTTTGGTATCCACAGGAGGGTCCGGAACCCAATCCCTTGCAGATACAGGGGTATGGAAGTATAGCAAACAGAGATTCAGTCATAACCGAGTGGAAAGCCAGACTAGAACATGTGTTTTAAAATGACAGCACAAAGGTGCTGTGTGGCACACCATTCACAGTTGTGCAATTCACAAATGAAGAGACCCATTTTGAAACCACGTGAGAGCATTTAAAAAAACATGTCATAATCTTCTTTATCTCCTCCTCCTCCTCCTCCTCGTTGTTGATAACTCAACCCTTCACTAACCAAACCCAAACAAAAGAATACACCACTAACCTACTTATTTTGGGGGTTAGAAAATGAGAGAAGAGCTTCCATAGGTGACTGATGAATCTCATAAAATAAAAAGAGGAGAAACAAAAATAAAACAGAGAAATATAGAGTTTCGGTCATAAATTCAGCTTTACTGACTGACACACAAAGGGGATTGTTGCAATTCCAACGGAATAGGAAAGGAGTTGAAAACAGAATGAATTCCACATCCTCACACTTGGTCTTCTCATGCGCTTGTCCATGAAAGATATAGCAGTGTGTCTTCAAGGTGCCATCAAGTTTTTGTCAAGTTTTCCCTTTTGCTGTTGCGCTAGTCCTGCCATGCTAGCACAAACGAACACAGCTACCTCTTCTAAAACTCAAATTAAAAACTAAAAATTAAATTAGTTAAATTTAAATTTAATTAATTTAAATTAGTTAAATTTAAACTTAATTAATTAAAATTAGTTAAATTTAAACTTAATTAATTAAAATTAGTTAAATCAAATTAAATTTAAAAAATTAATTGAAAATGAAAAAAAAATTAAAAAGTTTAAAATGCAAGCTATTGAGAAGTGGGCCTATCAAGAGAAGGCAGGGCTCACAGTAGAAGACAACACTGCTGAGAAAAATTGACAGCAGCAGGAGAAGAGGGAAGAAAGCTAGATCTGAGCCAGGTCGATCGAATACAAGAAGTCCCAATTTTGGGTTTGCAAGCTGGGTGCTGAGAACTGGATCCATTGAAGGTCACTCATCGGTAGGTTGCAATCATTTGGGCGTAACTTGGTAGCATAGCAAGCATCCTACACCTCTGCACCTCATTTACCTTATGTGTGTTTTTTTGTTTTAATTAATAGTTTGTTGTTATTGTTATTACCCCTCTCATGCAAAAATCTGAGAACCGGTTATTCCTGAAAGGCTTATTATTGGTATGTTGGGATTGGTACCTATGCTTCTCAGCGGCTTGGACCCTTCGCCAGTGACCCAGCTTGTCCCCTGGCATGCTGTTGCTGTTGAAGCTCACTGTAAAAGCATATGCCTTGATGGGTAGCTGTGGCATCTGTCGAGTGGCATTGTGCTGACCTTCAGAAGGACACCCTGGAGGTTACCCATGCTGCTGATCAGTCAGCAACAAATAAGCTGGCCTCCACCTACAGACAGGGAAAGAGAAACAGGAAGTCAGCCACCTTACCCAATTGCACATGTTATAGTCTTGCAAGCTTGGGTCAATGTTTGGTGCTAGATCATAGCTCCCCACCATTGTGGCTTGACCCACCTTCAGGGCTGGCCTCATGGGCACCAGTGGCTCTGGACAGGAAAAGCACCCTTCCTTGATGAAGCTTTGCCCACCCAGCCCGGAAATAACGAGGTGAGCCAACTTCATGTTGGGAAAAACAGGGCCATGTCTTATTGAATAATAACAATGCTGAACTCAAATAACTGTCGTGCAAGGAGGTATGACATCTGCTCAGTGCATATTCCGTGAGCTTCACTCCTCCAAAGGATGCTGCCCACTTGTTCCACAGCCTTTGAGCCTGAGTGAATCAACTAGCCCCCAAATAGCCCTCGTTTCGGCCTGAGGTTAACTTGATAACGGTATTAATCCTAACCCTAACCAAGGTGTTTAATTATCCGAGGGCTGAGTGGCATCATTTCAAATTGAGGGCTGGGAGAGTGAGAACAGAACAGACAAAAGAAAATATTTTTCCACCCAGCGTGGTGTTGTTAGGCTGTGGAACTCCCTGCCACAGGAGGTGGCGATGGCATCTGGCCTGGGTGCCATCAAAAGGGGTTTGGACATATTCCTGGAGGAAAAGTCCATCCCAGTTACAAACCATGATGGAGATGTGTCATCTCCAGTCTTAATACTGGGGTACTTCAAGGACCAGATGCAAGGGAGTGGTATCAGGAGACAGAGATCTAGTCTTGTGCGCTCCCGGACGCATTTGGTGGGCCCGCTGTGAGATACAGGAAGCTGACCTAGATGGGCCTTTGGCCTGACCCAGCATGGCTCTTCTTATGTCCTTATGTTCTTATGTTTGCCTTAGGGTGACTTACAAAGGCAATGACTGAATACCCGTACCTCCTGCACTACCCGCTTGCAAGGGTTGTGGCTAGACTAACAACAGCAGCCCCTGCATGCCGAGAGGAGAAAGTGGTGGGCAAAAACATGTGGGCACTCCAGGCCGATACAAGCACCCACCAAAAATTCCCATCTGGCCCCACAATGACCAGCTAGTCTCATTCTCCTAACATAAGGGCAGGGGGGTGGGTTGATTGCCTCCTGAGAAAAGAACACTGGGGAAGGCAGGGGCAGGCTTAAGTAAGCTCTGCATGCCCCTGCCTCCACATGACCCGGATCGGCACAAATTTTTCGCGCCAAGTAACCAAGACGGTTGGGCAAATTAAGCCCCGCCCATGAAGAGGTTGTTGTCGGAGTGGCCGGTTGCTTTGTTGTTATGATGAGATGCAGAAATGTTCCAGTGGTGGCGTGTGTGGAAATGAAGGTGTCTTATCTTTCACGAGAGACAATTGCCAAAGTGAGGATCATATACCTTCTTCTGGCTTGCAAAACCAATTTGCCATGGAGTCTTAGACGGATCAGAATGCTCTTAATCCCTAGATTAAAACAGATCCACGTGGACTCAAACAATGGATGATTGCCCTAGTGCCCTTTTGTAGTGTATATTTCATTTCTGGAACTCACCTAGCTTGGAAGGCTGTGTCAGCATCCTTCAGCTGGGCCCAGGAATTCTCTCAATGGGTTTTGAGCTAGGACAGTGGTGGCAAACCTTCAGCACTACAGAATAGAAATGGGCACAAAACACATTTCTTATTTGTTTTGTTATTCATTTTGTTATGTAAAGAAATGAATAACGAACCTAGGAGTAAAATCTAAATGAAATGAAACAAACTGAGAAAAATTGGTTTGTTACGTTTCATTTTGTTAAGGGTGGTGTGCGAAGAAATGAGCTGTTTTTAAAACCTTTGAATGGATGAGAAACACTTCAAAAATATCAACTTTTTAATGCCTGATTAGAGCTACTAGGTTGGTGCCAGTGATGTAAAACATTTAAAATGTGTTTTTAAAGAGATCTTTTTTTATAAGGGGGGGGGGACACAAAATGGCTACTGCAGCATTTTGTTAGTTGCAGCGAATTTGTGCAGAATGGCATTTTTAAGGTATTAAAACGTCCTGAATATACTTAAAAGCCCAGCGAAAATTATTTTTTTCTGCCTGATAATACCTAGCAGGGGGGTGATGAGTGCTTCAAACATCCAATTATGTGTTTTCTCAGATTGTACTTTTTAATTTTTAAAATTTTAAAAATATTTTCTGTCTGGTCTGGGGCATTGGGATGTCTGCGTGCAAAGCGGGTAAAACTGAACAATGAATTAATGAACCAATGAAATGAATTTTTTTGAAAAAATTCATTAAAAATGAAACAAAATGAAACAAAGCCTTAAACGAAACGAAACGAAACGAATCACCATTTTTCAGTTTGTGCCCATCTGTAACTACAGAAGTTTTATACCACAACTCCCAGAATTCTGAGCCTAGATTGCCAGTGATAAAGGATTGTGGGAGTTGTGGTCCAAAACATCTGGAGTGCCACCCCTGAACTCGGAGATAGCTGGTGTCTTGCCAGACAAAGACTCTACAAGAGATCAGATTTAGGTCCATGGGACTGCATCTCATTATTAACTCACGGAGAACCTACGCTGAGTTTAGGAAAATGACATGGTTGGATTATTCCTCCCACAAGACCACAAACAACATGGGTGCTGGCCATACTGCTGGGTGTTTCTCTGAACTGTGGCCCTATAAGGACTTTTCGGAGCTCCGCTAAACGTTTCCACTGTGTACAACAGTGGCTGCCACACCTAGGAATTATTATCTGAAATCCATTAGTAAGTGACAACTTGAGAAGGTTTTTATACCACTCTGAATCACGCAACACAGCTTTCAGGTCAGGAACGTGCCCAAATGCACATTGTATGTTAAAAAAAACACACACTTGAGATTGTAATCAAGAAACACCTTGAGAATGTAAACAGGTAGCAGTGGAGAAGAAATGGAGAACAAACTGGTGCATGTCCAGAAGAGGGTAATAAGGAAGGAACTTTGCATGTTTAGCCTTGGTGGTGGTGGGAGACCGAAGAATGATAGGATAGCATGTGTCAACTACTGTACTTGGAAGGCTGTCTCACAGAGGAAGTCAGGATTGCTCCTCAATCATCCCAGAGTGGAGGACACGCCAAGTCAAGTCAAATTCTTTTTACAGTCCTTATCAATTTAAGGCAAGAAAAAGTTGCATTTTCAACTACTTGGGGGCAAGAATGAACAGAAATACTACATAGATCAGTGGTGGTGAACCTTCGGCACTCCAGATGTTTTAGACTAGAACTCCCACCGTCCTTTGTCATTGGCAGCACAGTCTTGGAATTCTGGGAGTTGTGATCCAAAACATCTGGAGTGCTGAACGTTCACCCCCACTGACATAGATTGATCAAAAATCCAACTACAATCTACTGTTTGACGTCCATTTAAGCTCCGGAGTCTAAAACAGGACATCTTATGATTGGCAATGGCATTCCTGCCTTGAATATGATTGTATGAAAGCTCAGCTGACCAATTGCATATTTCAAGGACCAGAAGGGTCCAAAGGTGAAGACAAGAACAGAAGCAAGAAAGTGGAGAAATGAGCCGACTGTGCCACAGGACAGGAAATTGGAATCAGTTTGACTCGCATTTGCACATATTATTAAAATTACATTCAAACAATTCAGCAAGCAAAGGCAGCCAGGGTAGGAGTTGCAGGGTGTGTAGAAAACAGTGTTGGGAGGATGCATAAATTAAAGGCGCAAATTAATATGGATCCATTGACACCTCCAGAGGCAGGGATAAAGTAGATGGTGCCTCCTAGACAGGCTTAAAAGTTGGCATCAAAAGATGGTGAAAAGTCCAGTTGTTTCCTAAGCGGAAACAGCAGCGGTAGTTAAATTGTTGCCTCTGCCCGGGGGCTGTTGTGAGATTATCAGCCCTAACCCTGCCCTCCCGTCCTTTTGCTCTTGTTGAATATTGAAGTAATAAAAGGTGCCTTTGTTGCATCCTTCGATTCACAGCTCTCTCCATTGTCAGGAGAGCCATCCTTACGTTCCCTCTCAGATTCCGGTGGATGTCAACAACTCAGATTGCAACACACGCAGGCCTGACAAAGACACTCCCAATGGTTTAATAGCCAGGTGCCTGGCTGCATAAGAGGAGGCACTTGCGCTTATTGCTCCTATGATGTCTCCAGGAGAGAACGCTAGGCATCAGAAGAAAACCACACGGTTGCTTCTGTGACACCAGCTAGTAAACTAAAGAGTCCTGTATAGGCAGCTTTGGCCTCTGCTGCTTCACGGAGGAGGAGCATGGAACTTCTATTTACCATCTTTCTTTGGACTGCAGGAGTGGCTGCGCTTAGTGCCCTCCTGCTCATTATCTGGGGGATGTATTACGATTACACCAAAACAACTATCGCTCCCGAATTTGACCACCCACTGAAGCTCCGTGTGGCTCACTGTGCATTGCTTATAGCCATGACTTTGGTAAGTCTCCCTTATCCTCAAGTTGCGTTTTCATCCCTCCGGCGGTATTCAGGGAGCATGAAATCAAATGGAGGCAGGGAGCCTTTGGTCCTCCAGGTGTGATGGACAACAACACCCAGGATCCCAAACCTCGGTTGCCAATGACCCAGGACAGTCAGGTGTGGTCCAAAACATCTGGAGGGCCAACAGCTCCCCACCCCTATTCCAAAATATCAAAAGGAGGAAACACCATCTAAAATGCCAGCTTGGGGTGTTGGGAGGGTTTAAAATGATGCTGAAGGGATGGACATCATCATATTTCATCCCATGCATCAGAAGGGCAGGAGCTAGAAGGGAAAAGTATGCAAAGAAGGAAGTATCATGTTTACGGTACTGCCTAGTGGGCATATCCAGTTTAAACTAGACTACCTCCAATGAGATGAATGGGACTGGAGTCAAAATGGACACAAACCCCATTCATTTAAAAAGTCTTGTTTGTTTCAATGGATCTTTTGTAACTGGCAGTAACACCAGGTCTAGTCTCTCAATATGACCTGTTCAGCCCCCTGAAGAAATCTTGCCTCTCTAAAGAACATGTCAGAGGTCAATTTTATACAATTGTGGTTTTTTTTCCTGTTCTTGATTTTGCATTTGGACTCTGTTGGGTCTCCTTCCATGTCTAAGCTGCCTTTCTCCTTGAATAAGAGACCCAGGGCTATTAAAAAAAAAACAAGTGCCATGTTTTAAAAGTTATTTATAACACTGAAAAACAATAAAATATATAGCAAAGCAAAGACCGTCTGTCACCTTAAAGGCGAATGGCTATATTTTAGTGTAATATTTTTGTGGAACATGTCCATTTTAACAGACATAAGAAATAGAATACATTCATGAGAGGCTCTACAGTGGCGTCCATGTGCGTTTCTCACTGAGTAATGATTTAAGACCCTTAATTGGCGTTCAGTTCTTTTGACATGGAGTTCTGTAAACACCAGCAATGCTTAAAGAAAATGTCAGAGGAACAAGATACAGCAATGTACAGAATGACAGACTTTACCTTTATTCTGAAATAGTGAGTGTGGTTAGTTGGGAAGGAGAGTAATAGCAGAAAATAACATAATTATTACATGTAGAAATTAGAGATGGGCACGAATCAAAAAAATGGCATTTCGTTTGTCGTTTGTCGTTTGGAGGGTCCGTTTCGGTTAGTTTCCTTTTTCATGAATTTTTGCAAAAAAATCGTTTTCGTTTTCATTCGTTTTGTTACCATTTCATTACCATTTATTTCAATTTTGTGATTTTTAAAAGGATTTTAAGCAATTCACTCATATTGCAGCAACGGAAACGAAACACACGACAAAATTTCCAGTGTTTCTGTTTGTTTCGTTTCATTTTAGAGACAAAATTTGTTTGTCATTTTGTTACATAATGAAATGGAAAAACGGAAACAGAAACGAAAAATTGTTCGTTTTGTGCCCATCTCTAGTAGAAATGTTTTAAGAAAGATTGCCTAAGATTTAATCCACTGAGATGGGTGGTTACCATGTTTATACATTTTACCTCTGCTTTATTTCTTGGTAGACTGAAGGAATTTGAGACAAATTTATGTGTATTATAATTTTTGAATAAGATCCCCCCCCATCCAGTCCTTGCCTGAAGATCTGTCTGATGCCAAAAGAACCTGCCCTAATCTCTAGTTCAGAATCTGTGTCTCAGGGGATGAGGTGCATTGACCTTTGTCCAGATGACCTTTGTCATTTCGCAAGAGCTATTGATCCACGTGGAATAACCACCCCAAAAATGTGTACAGGAAACTTGCACCTTTAATGTGTGGGTAGAAGACAGCTTACTGGGAGGTGTTGCAGGTCACGTGACTATGAAGAAAGAAACATGAGGCAAATTCCTTTCCTAAGGATTTGGATAATAGGCTGGAGTTTAGCCTCTTCTAGGCCAAGAATCCTTCCAGCCCAGCCCTTCTGCAGCAGAGCACAATTAAATTGTGGGTCTCGCAGGGGGGAACTCTATGAGTGGAGAATTCTGGGGTTTCAAGTCCCCCCAAAACCTGAAGGACACATGCCAAAAGAGGCCATTCTGGGTGTCAATGTTACACCACCTGTGAGGTCACACAAGATATCGGGATGTCACCCAAAGACTACAGTCTCCAGAATCTCCATGTCTGTTGAGGAATTCTAAGAAAGGTTAGTCCAGGCATGCCCAAAGTGGGGGCCAAGGGCCAAATGTGGCCCGTTTTCAAATTTCGAGTGACCCACAGCCTATTCTCCCCACCGACTCAGCCTGTCATGCATCCCCGCCAGCTGGCTCCTCCCCATACCGGATGGAGATGTCAACATGCAGTTTTATGGTTAGCCTGCCCTCCTTGCCTCTGTCCACCCCCCCCCCCCAGCCACCTGTCCAGCCTCTCCTCCCCTGGCTCCGTTGCTGCAGCATCCTCCCCGCCTCCTTGCATATCCTAGAGGCTTATCCAAAGTCCGGTCCAGGGGGCCAAATGTGGTGAATGTTTGACCCCCCACACATTTTCAACTCACCAAATCTGGCCGTCCTTGCAAAAAGTTTGGACACCCCCGGGATAGTCCATCAAGTCGCTTTTAAAGGGGACTTCCCCTGAATCTTGTTGTTGAGAAACAATCAAATTGAAGTCAAGTCTGTTCTTCTCTTCTTTTTAAAATTTCTTCTCCAAACAGGGGGAGATTCTTGCAAGGTTCCGTCTCTGTGGACCATTTTTCGTCACCCGCTTCCTGATGGATTTGGCGAACCCAAAGATACACCCCAGCCTCTCTGCAAAAGACGTGGATTTCGATGGGGTTCCCGTCAGGATCTATCAGCCCAAGGCACCATCTACAGACCTGAGGAAAGGGTTTGTTTTCATGCATGGAGGAGCAGGAGTGCTCGGAAGTATCAGTAAGCCGTTTACTCACTAAAATGGTGGAGGGCTAGCGGAACAGAGAGCAAGCCAGTCCAATCGGTGCCCAACCCAACACCCTTCCAGCCTTGAGGTGTTTGAAATGACTTCACATGAACGTCACGTTGGACAGGCAGTCTGTCGAAATGGACAGAGTGTCGGACTACGACTTAGAAGACCTGAGCTCAAATCTATGTTGATCTATGGCAGGGCTGTTCAACTTTGAACAGGTCAAGGTCTACTTTTTCCAGCCCAAAGTGCCTGAGGGCTACGACACTAATGCCTCTATGTGTGAATTTTATCTGTTCCGAGCACGTGCTCATAACTAAAAACTTTTATAAGTAGAACAGCCATAGGAAGGCATTGAAAACCAATTAATCTGTTCTGGAGGGAACAGATTTCAATGCGCCATGGCCCTTGAACTGCCCCGCTCGGCTGAGACAGTGGGCTACAGACCCAGAACTTTGCTGGGGCAGTGTTGGTCCTTGGGATGGGGGAGGGAGGGGTGGAGAACTTATCCCCTCACTTTTTTGTTGATGGCCAGTGGGCTACTTTTGAAACCTTCATGGGCTACCAGTAGCCCGTGGTCTACCTGTTGGGCAGGCCTGATCTATGGAAACTCACAGAGGGTGGTGGTGCTAGTGGCTAGCCATTCTTTAACATCTTACAAAGTTCCCCCCACCCCACCCCCGTAAAGGTCACCCTAACTGGGAATAAAAATGACAGCACCTAACAATCTCTGCCACCTCATGTTACCATAATTTTGTGTGCCACTGTGATTGTGTCCGTTGGCTGGGGAGCGCTTGGATCTGGCCTGATCTAGCTCTTCCCTTGCTCCACCCTTTCTCTCCTGGTTCCCTTTTTCTATTCACCTTAATTATCAGGGCAGATCTTTTTGCCAGGTCTCCATCTCTGAGATCAGCCAAGAGAAGGGGGATTCGCAAGCGCTCTGTCTTCCACGCTTTCCTCTCCAGATGTTTTTGGATCAAAACTCCCAGAAACCTTCAGCTCTAGCTGTGATGGTCAGAGTTTGGGGGCTTGTGGTCCAAGGACATATGCTTTCAAAAGTTGCCAAGTGTGTTTCCTTGTCTCTTTCTGTGATACATTTTTCATCTTCGGAAAAGGAATCCTTTCCCCCACAATTATATGCATTAGATATGCATGCGAGATTGTTATTGTTCCAACAACCCTTCTCAGTCTGGCATGCAATGTCTTTCTCCTACTGACACCAGACATGGCAGGTTCTGGGAGTAACTCTGATCTCTAAATTCTCAAAGCCTTCAGAAATTCCTTGGAGGTTAGTTTCTGAGCATCTATAACAGACGAAAAAGCATTAGAATGTGCCCCCAAGAAAGCGAAGAAAAATCCCATTCTTCGTCTGTCACTCAGCTTAGGGTCAGCCATGTTGAAATTCACAAGAATATTCAACATTTCAGATACATACATTTCACAAACCTGTTTTCTTATTCAATCAAATTGGGGTTAAGTGCATGAAAAAGGCAGTTTCAGATAAGAACATAAGAACAGCCTTGCTGGAACAGGCCACAGCCCATCCAGCCCAGCATTCTGTCTCACACAGTGGCTACCATTTGCTTCAGGGTATTCCCTAGCAGATGTCTTCACCTGCTTATGATGCCCTGCAAATGGCATTGAGAGGTAGCCTGCCTCTCTCTCCAACACAGAGGGTGTCCTTCGCCATCCATCATGATAGCCATGGATACCCTTGTTCTCCATGAATTTGTCCAATCCTTTCTTAAAGCTGTCAAGGCTGACAGCGGTCCCCACTTCTGATGGCTTGTGACTCCAAATGAGTCTTTGAAATTCTAAATCACCTGTCTTGCTCTCCCACCGTCTTTAATGCAGGTCAAATCCGTGGGAAATAACAGACGCTGCCATCCTATCAGTTTTCTTCCATTTCATCTGCACATCTCTGTTTCTGGGCTGTTCCTCCTCTAAAAATTTAAAATGGCTACCTTTGAAAGGATCTTTGTTTTGTTCTGGGTGTTCTGTTGTTCACCATGCTTCTCCTTCTCCCTTTAGAATGCTATCAAGATGTTTGTAGCAAACTTGCCAAGGACAGTGAATCAGTGGTTGTGGCCGTGGGGTAAGTGAACGTAGGCTGTGTGACTTGTCCGTTTGTCTGTCTTTCTGTTGTTTGAATCCATGGTGGTGGTTGGCTTTGATGTCCATGGGACAGCAAGTCTATTCTGAGGCCTACCTTGAGTTTCTGTAGGATACAGTGACCCTCTGCCTATCGCAGGGGTTAGGGACCCGACCCAACCCACGATAATTGAAAATCCACGACATGTGGATGCAGGTTAGGTCGGGTCTGGGGGACCTAACTGGGGGCTCTTGTACTTACTCCAAGCCTTGTGCTGCCCTGAATGGGCCCATGAGGGCCATATAAATTATATAAATATAAATATATAAATAAATAATGTCTCCAATAAGGTTGTGGGATTAAACTGGCGAAGATTGTCTATTCCACGCTTGAAGTTTAACCCTTTACTCCAGGTATGTCCAAACTGTGGCCCTCCAGATGTTTTGGACCACAACTCCCACAGTCCTTTGTCATTGGCAATCTAAGCTTAGAATTCTGGGAGTTGTGGTCCAAAACATCAGGAGGGCCAAAGTCTGGACATGCCTCCTTTACTCATAAAGATTGTCATGGGATTTCCATGAGACTAGAAAAAGAATTTGACAAGTGGAGGCGTTCCTTCTGTCTCTTGATTCCCTAGGTATCACCTCGCTCCCGAGCACCCCTACCCCACCCAGCAGAAGGACTGCTACACCGCAACAGTGCACTTTCTACAAAACGCAAAGGACTACGGGGTGGATCCATCCCAGATCGTCATCGGTGGAGACAGCGCAGGGGGTAATTTTGCTACAGGTGTTGCCCAGAAACTGGTGGGGAGACCAGACCTGCCCAGGCTACAGGCTCAGGTGCTGATCTACCCGGGGCTCCAAGGCATGGACATCAACCTCCCTTCCTATCAGCAAAATGCCACGTTCCCTCTCTTGTACAGGCGGAATGTGGTTTATTACGCACTGCGCTATCTGGGAAAGGATGTCTCACTTTTGGATGACATCCTGGAGGGATCTCATGTTCCCGACGCATTGAGGCCAAAGTATGGGAAGTGGGTGAATCCAGACATCATTCCCGACAGATTTAAGCGCCGGGGCTACACACGAGTCCCTCTTGCCCCCTTTAAGCCAGACGTCTACAAAGAACTGCCGGAGATGTTAGATATTTCTTTTTCTCCGCTTTTCGCGGAAGACTCTGTTATTCGTCAGCTCCCGGTGACTTTAATTGTGAGCTGCGAGTACGACGTGCTTCGGGATGATTCGCTGCTGTACAAGAAACGGCTGGAGGACAACGGGGTGAAAGTCAGCTGGTTCCATGCCGACAACGGGTTCCACGGGGTGATCAACTTTATTCGGCCATCCTATTTTCAGAGTTCCACTGGGATTCAAATAATGGACCGTGTGGCGGAGTTCGTCAAAAATTTATGAGATCTATTGTCCTCAACGCATTAGGCACCACCATCATTGAGACATGGACCACATCTCCCCTAGTGGGAAATGTGAAATGAATCCATCTAGTATTTCGTACAGAGAGATGAGTTGTAAGGCATCAATGATCCAATATATAGTAATGACAATTTGGAAGGAAAGGTCATAACCTGGTCAGGTTTATGGGCATTAGATCTCCAAGGGTTTTGTTAAGGGTAGTTGCATAGGGCATCTGCTTGCAACACTCAGGTTTATTGTTATTATTTACCTGTGGGAACATTGTGATAAGGTCTTGGTATTGCTGGAAAGGTTTGGAAAGACATCTGATTCTTACCTCCATTCTGAAGGACAAGCAAAGACCTTTGAGTTGTGTTCTCAGTTGCCAATGAAGATAATTTCTCAGTATGCCTATGAACAATACTACGCTATTCTGCTCTGGTCAGACTCCACCTAGAGTCCTGTGCCCAGTT
Source organism: Phrynocephalus versicolor (assembly GCA_023846285.1). Classification (NCBI taxonomy): domain Eukaryota; kingdom Metazoa; phylum Chordata; class Lepidosauria; order Squamata; family Agamidae; genus Phrynocephalus; species Phrynocephalus versicolor. The sequence continues at coordinate 2,334,261 of JAHTLZ010003423.1, read as the reverse complement.
CTGCACATCTCAATTTAAAAAAAGATGTTGTCAACCTCGAACAGGTCCAGAAGAGGGCAAACAAGATGGTTAAATGAGTGAAAGCAATGTCTTATGAGGAGCGGCTTAGGGAGCTGGGAATGTTTAGCCTTCCAAAAAGAAGACTGAGAGGGGATATGATAGCCATGATTAAATATTTGAAAGGATGTCATATCAAAGAGGGGGCTGGCTTGTTTTCCATGGCTTCAGAGACTAGGACTCGGAGCAATGATTTCAAATGACAGAAAAAGAGATTCCATCAGAAACATTATGAAGAACCTCCTGGTGGTGAGAGATGCCCGGTAATGGAATATGCTGCCATGGAGGATGGGGGAGTCTCCTTCTTTGGAGGTTTTTAAGCAGAGGCTGGATGGCCATCTGTCAGGAGTACTTTGATGGGGGTTCCCGCATGGCAGGAGGTTGGACTGGATGGCCCTTGAGGTCTCTTCCATCTCCATGAGTCGATGAGTCTATCATTCTATGAATGGGCTGCTTCCAGTTTCATCTGTTGGATAGTTGATTTCTCTGGCCAAACATATACTAAGCATTTATTTATAAATTTACTCTAAGGCCCTGGTCCTGCGAGGAGAATGTTGTATAGTTCTTCCAATGTTTTCTGTGCCTCTGGTGTATGGGTTTGCTCTTACATGATGCATGTACTGGTATGAATGTCTTGGTTTTAGCAGTAGTGATTTATTTCTTTGCATTTGAATCAATGAAGCTGGTTACACCATGGTGCTGGTATATTTCCTCTCTATCCTTCAGGATCCATTTATCCCTTTAGCTTAGCCTCGTGGCGCAGTGGTTAAATTGCTGTACTGCAGCTATAAGTGTGCTCACGGCCTGGCGTTCAATCCTAGTTAGCCAGATCAAGCTTTACTCCACCTTCCACCCTTCCAAAGTCAGTAAAATGAGTACCCAGCTTGCAGATGGCCTCAAGGTTCACTCAGCCTTCCACCCTTCCAAAGCTGGTAAAATGGCCGCAGCAGTGGCAGCAACCTTATACTTTCCAACACAGAAAATAAGCAGGTTGTGTTGTTTCCACCTGCAAAATTGGTAAGGAATGCACTGGTTCAACAGATGCACAAATAAACACAGCCTTCGTGGCAATGGGAAAACATTATCCAGTCAACTTGTTGGAGGGAAACGGTCACAATTTTGACTCTGTGTTGAGTGAGCAGAAGAAAATAACTCAGTATAACTGCTGAATAAGTTCCTGACATTTCCCTCATGTGGCCAGGCCCCAAATTTCAGGGGCCCCCAAAGCTCTCATTGCACCTATGCTATGTAAGTAAAATAAAAACATTGTGTGGCAGCAATAGTGACTCACAAACAGATGTATGGGCTGCAACCTAAGACAGATAATACCTTTATAACACTGGACATGGTTTTATCTTATGTTAAGGACCTAGAGTCAGCTTAGTTTTGTATATAAATTACGGACCTGTGCGGAAGGGTTGATTATGATTTTAATGGAAGAATGTACACTTTTGTACGAACTTCAAATTTCAAATTGTATTCATTTTAAATTGTTTGATGTTTCTGGTCTTTGATCGCAATGAAGCTATCAATCAATCCATCAAAAACTTTGTTTAAAATAAATGGGTTAACTTGAATGCAATCAGTTAATCAGAATAAAACATTATAATAAAAGAAAGCCCGCCGTCATGGAGTTAAATATCACACGGAGAGTGTCACTTGACTGAATCAGAGCTGCAGAATCGTGGCAACTAGAGATGGGCACGAAATGGAAAAAATAGTGTTTTGCTTCATTTTGTTTCATTTTGTTTTTAAACAAATTTTTGAAAAATTCATAATGAAATGACACAATAATGAAACGATTTGTTACTCTATATAAAATGGCTCCCCTGGGTCTTAAAGGCACCAAATTTGGTGGGTAGCCTTTTTACAAGGGAGCCATTCTACAGAGCAATGAAACGTTTCATTTTCAAAGGAGAAAAGAAGTGTTTCGCTGCATTTCATAACAAAACACTGTTTCCTGTTTTGTTTCATTTTGTACTGTTTTGTAAGCATATGGAATGATGAAATGGTGTTTTGCTTCATTTCTCCTTGCATTTTGTTTCATTTTGTTTTTAAACAAATTTTTGAAAAATCCATAATGAAATGACACGATAACGAAACAATTCGTTATTTTATAAAATGGCTCCCCTGAGTCCTAAAGACACCAAATTTGGTGGGTAGCTTTTTAAAAGGGAGCCATTCTACAGAGCAATGAAACATTTCATTTTCAAAGGGGGAAAGAAGTGTTTCGCTTCATTTCATAACAAAACACTGTTTCCTGTTTCATTTCATTTTGTATTTTTTGTAAGCTTATGAAATTATGAAGCAATGTGTCATTTTTCATTAGGTGCCCATCTCTAGTGGCAACTGGACTTCTTTTTGTCAGACCCAAAGGTGGTCCGGGCATTTTCCTGTCTCACCCCGTTGCTCATGCCCCAACATTTTTTTCTTATTAGATTCACAACTCATCCAAGTAGCTTCTTCAGTCTGAGAATGGTTAGTGGGAGACCTCCCATTTATCCACCATGTTGGCCTCCGACCAACCTTACTCAGACTGAAGAAGCTACTCAGATGAGTTGCCATGATTTAACATCTGGATAACCTCACCTGGATGACTGAGAATCTCCCTAGACATCTTGCTCCCTGAGTCACAAGGCTGAAAATCCCACAGACAGTCATGATCATATGAGACCCGCTTTGAGGGTGGGGTGGGGGTGGGGCTATAATTCAGTTGTCCTCAAATCCTTGGGAGAAGAGTCGCCTGAAGACACTCTGCAATTTTGGCTTCTCTAACTCGCATGGGCCATGGACTAGTTTGTTCATGAGGGTTCGTGGCTGGCGAAAAAAGATGAACCACGAATGCTTACAAAATCGCGTGCCCTGGGTTCATGCCCATCTCTACCGGCAATAGCTGGAAGACATCTGGAAGCATTTGTGATGAATTTTGATACAGCAGAGAGGTGCCGCTGACTGTTGCCTCCAAAATAAGGTTTTGCCTGGTGGTAAGAAACACTTGGAGAGAAGGTTCGTCCACTTCCAAAGACATTTTTTCCTAGGTTACCCAAAGAAGCCAAGGTTATTTCTTTGGGTAACCTAGCTGTGGCCCACTGTCCATCAGTTTGTTATCATTTTCACTATAGCCGTGTGTCAGATAACTGCTGTTTGCATGGGCGAGGAACCTTTGGCCCTCCAGATGTTTTGGACCACAACTCCCAGAGTCTTTTATCATAGGCAGTAGAAGCTCGGCATTCTGGGAGTTGTGGCCCCAAACAGCTGAAAGGCTGAAGGTTCCCCACCCTTGGTTTATACCAGTGGTTCTCAACCGGTGGGTCTCCAGATGTTCCTGGACTGCCACTCCCAGAAATCCCTTCCAGCACAGCAATTGGAGGAGGCTTCTGGGAGTTGCAGTCCAGGAACATCTAGGGACCCACAGGTTGAGAACCACTGGTTTATACCAAGCACACATTGTTGGTGTCAAGCTTCACCCTTGTATTTTTCAATGAATTTCCTCCTCTTTATTTGGTTTAAAATTCAATATTTGTTGTTATCAGCATTTTAAAAGGAACTTTTAAAGGGCTCAGCTCCAGGTGTGGATGGTTCGCTCTATCTGCCGCGTCCACCCTGCATTCTGTCCACTAGGTGGAGATGTTACGTCCCAGTATTTACAGCTGCTGGAACATCTGGAAGTGGCAGCCAGGAATTACGACATGCCAGAGGCCATCATAACACTGTTTCCACTCACTCAGACTTTGGGGGATCCTGATAACTTGCAGAGTAGGGCCCTGTTATATATTAGTTTGCCATTGACTAAAAGATGGCACAATATCATTATGTACTGCTGGAGGGTTCGATGTCACCCTAAATAACAGGTAGCTTCGGGATCTGTCGAACCAGAGTCTGAAAGTCGAAAAGGACTGGACTTGTTGAAGAACCAGATGGTCCCTTCTAACTCAGCAGTTCTTAATTATTCCTACGTGAATGAAAATCTCAACCTGTACAAGCCCTTCAACCATTAAACAATACTGTTTCACCCAGTCCAGCCTGGAAATAATTCTACTGTTCAGCCTCACCGTAATTCCATTTGATGTTTGCATCCAGATCATTCTGTATTACATTTTTCATTTCCTCATCATATTGCATTGTGCTACAAACACATTGGCTTTTGCTCTGATTATATAATGTCTTATTCCCTGCGATTCAAATAAATCTTCAAATTAAATGCATCTGTGAACAGCTTCCATTCACATGGGGTGATATCCTCTCACTCCCTGGAGCAAATAGGGACTCTCATTTTCAAGGGGAATCTCTGAACAGGCTTTTTAAAAACACAATTTTGCAAAGAGAATGGACATGATCACTTGAAGTACTGGGTAGCATTTTATCATAATAATCAATACTACCTCCCCATCATCTTAAAAACTGCATGGCCGAAAACTTCCTGGTGGATCCTTGAACCTGGTCTTTATCAAAGATGCACAGTGGGGAATCAATCACTTTTTATTTATAGTCACAGATCCCAATAAAACTCTTTTTTTAAAAAAATACATATACATATTAAAAATGGATAAAATAATTGAAGTGCTTCAGAACTACTAAAACTGCTTAAAGAGTAAAATAGGTTGCACAAGCACTGTTTAAAAAGAAAATAACATGGCTATATTACAAGGAAACAGAACCCCGAGTCTTCCATATTCTTTGGGTGGTGAAAATAAACTTAAGGATGCAGATTTTCAGCACTCCACCTCAATGGCCCACAAAACCTGCTCCTCTTTGCATCTTGGGACTCAACCTTAAACTTTCTGAACGTGCTCGGTATCTGGGAAATGTGACTATCCCAAAATGCCAGCATGTTATCTCAAGGTTTCGATTGAAGGACCTTCAATCTGCAATTTCAGATGGGCACTTACCTGGGTGTCCCCTATGAAAACCGACTGTGCCCTTGTAACAGTGGGGAACTGAACTCCCAACAAGCTATGTCAGCCACGGAGCTATCATATGGCCCACGTGCTTCATTTTGCCAATTCTGAGTTCCCGAGTTAAGAAGAGACATGGAATTAAAAGGATTCTCTGTTTCCACAATTTGCAACGAGGGCATCTTCCTGTTTAGATGGGTGGTTCCCCACCTTGGGTCACCCAATTGTTCTTGAACTAAAACTCCCGTACACTTTCACTACTTGCTGCGCTGGCCAAGATTTCTGGGAGTTGTAGTCCAAAAACACCTGGGTGACCCAAGGTTGGGCACCACTGGGCTGGATCGTCGGCTGGATCCAAGCCGTTGTCCTACCAGTAGCGGTGTCACAACAGACAGGTGGAGGAGTATGTTGTAACTAGAAATTATTGTATCAATCAGAGGGAGGAATCTACAGCACCACAACTTGGAGAGAGATAAACAGATCGCTGTGGACTCGGCCAAGTAAGCAGTATTATCTACTCTGTCTTTGCCAGGTGCCTTTTTTGGAAAGGAGGCATGGACCTTTTCAGCACCGTCTTGCTTTGGGCAGGAGGAGTGATCTTCATTAGTTCCTTCTTGCTATACTTGTGGGCAATTCTTTACGATCTCAGATGGACTCGTATTCCTCCCGAGTTTGACCACCCGTTAAAGCTTCGCCTGATTCACTGGAGCCTCGTCTACATCCTCCATGTGGTAAGTTTGCCACTTTCTGTGGCTCCTTCAAGAGAAGTCAGAGTCCGGTATCTAGTTCATATCGTACTTAAAAATCCTCCATGGATTTTAAGGGTTGAATATATATTTAAAAATCTCTTGGTGACTTTTCTTCAGGGGTGTTAGCTTTCTTTATTCATCTCAGTCAAGTCTTAAGATGTGGAGATGTTATTTTAACAGTAGGAATGGAAGCCGGCCATTTGTTTTAATGGGCGCCCAACGCCCAACCACAAATCCACTTGCACACCCGCAACCTTCCATGTCAAGCCATGTCATACTTTCCGGCCCAGGAATCATTAATAATAAACCACAAGAACTGAAGCATCCAAGGAAGTTAGTAAATCAGAAGAGGCTGAGGCTCAGGATGCTAATATAGAGAAATATTTTTATGTGAAAAGATGCCCAACCTGTTTCGGCTGAAAAACCTTTCTTCCAGGGCTGTATTTCACTTTACAAAAACAAAGGGACAACTAATAAATAGCTGTAAACATAATAGAACAATTTATACACATCATAAAAGACTTTCTAGCATAAAGAAAAGATGCAGGAATAAAAGAAATAAATAACTAACTATTTTATGCTGTATTTAAAAAAAGCCCAGTAGACCACTTATAAAAAGGTTTTTGGGTTTTACATGCCTGTAAAAACTGGTCAGCGCTCGAAAAATGAGACCACCCAAAAGCAAACCAAAACAAAACAAAACCAACCCCGAAGTACCATATAAAATCCCCATTCCCTGGCCATATTTCATAAGCACGGCTAATTCTGGCAGGAGGGAGGTGGTACTGAGTTGTACTTATTTATTTATTTATTTATCTTCCACGTTGCTTGCTTACTTGCTTGCTTGCTTGCTTTATTTATTTATTTATTTATTTATTTATTTATTTATTTATTTATTTATTTATTTATTTTATTTCTGCCATTTCTTCTGTTAATGACTACCAGCCTATCAGAGAAAATTTCATGGCTAAATCTTCCCTCACGAACACAGAGACAGTTACATTCAAAAGTGTCCAAATGCAGGTGTTATTATATTCATAGCCTCAGGCTCCCCCATCGGTGACGCATCTCCCGTTCTATTTAACACTGGGGCAAAAGGACACAAGGCAGAAACCTTCTGATCTCACCTTCTTTCTTCCTGTGCTCACCAAAAGGGAAGATCTAACGACATTTATGCAAAAATGCAAGTTTGGCTGGTCTCACGTGAAAGGATAGAAAGGAAATGTGACGCAATGCACCGACGCGTTTTGATTCGGAACTGGTCCAGACTCTGTGAACTGGGATCACTTAGCCTTACGGGTTCCATAATACTGAAAATTTTAGTCCAAAAAAAGAGAGATCGTGTTTATAAACAAAGGTGTCTATATCTTTGAAAATGAAGGGCCTGACGTGTGTCCCCAAATGATGGATGGGAGGTTATTTTCAGAGGAACCTGAAAGTGATAATTTGATGCACATTGAGATAAGAATGACAGGTCTGCTGAAACCAGCCTCGTTCACATACACCACCCACTACCAGAATTATAGGCTTCTGCCGTTGTGTGGGTCGGGAAAACTGGCTGCACAAGTGCAGTGCAAGCCTCAAAGCTAAACATGTAATAAAAATAATGACAACACGAATCATCACGTCCAGCTTCTGTTGGGGGGGAGACCCAGTGTGGAATCGGACCCCTCGCCTCTGGCTCTTCAGCCAAAGACCTAAAGCACATGAGACAAAAACTCAACACAAGTCAATGGTGGCTAACAAACAAAGCAAACAATGATTTTGCAGATCAAGGGAAATCACCCTTTACTGTATGCTTAAAAAACACCAGTACGGTACATCTCTTAGCAGATGTTTTGACCAACATTTTAAGCATTTTAATCTGTTTGTTTCATTTCCTCTCTTATTAATAACTTCTTTGTGCATCTGTTGATAAACTGTCCATCCAGCAAAACATGTGAGTCACTTTTCATTTACTTGCAATAAATTCTCCTCCTCTGACTTTTGGGATGTTTACCTTCACTATCAAACCAGCCGCATTTTCCTATAAAAAGATAAGGACCCTCTTATCCAAAGCCCACAACGCCCCGATGCTGAAAACAATGGATAATAGTGAATGCTATACATACAGTGGCAAATGTAAAAATCCAGAAAAAATATTTTCAACCTGCATTACCATAACCAGACACTAGAGAGAGACAGAGAGGATGCAATGTGTTGTTAATCAACAAGAACACACAGCATGGTTTCTGGTTCCCTCTAGTGCCCATTTATGGTAAATACTAGAGATGGGCACGAAACGAGCGATTTTTCATTTTCGTTTTCATTTTTTCAGTTCGTTACGCAACGAAAACGAAAATGAAAAATTTTTCAAAAGAGAACGAAAACGAAAATGACCAATTTTGCCGTGTTTTTCATTTTCGTTGCAGCAAAAGCATTGAACTGAAAAGAATGCTAACGAAACAGAATTTTTTCGTTTTCGTTTTCGTTTTTTCGTTTCATTATGTAACAAAAATGAAAAATTTGCAAAACACCACCGAAAAACGAAAACGAACCGAAACGGACCCCTAAACGACCAAACGACAAACGGAACACCATTTCTTGAGTCGTGCCCATGAAAATGCTGTACTTATTTCTAGTTTTTTTTCTTCTTTTAATATTTTCAGACTGCGCTGTGGCTGTGGAGGTCCTAATGCATTATGTATTATGTAATTCCTGTAAGGGGCATGGCTAATGCAAATAATTTCTCTCTCTCTCTCTCTCTCTCTCTCTCTCTCTCTCTGGAAGTAATGGCAAAATTTGGTATAGCTTTTAGGTGATCCTCTCTGGCATTCTGTGCTATGTCTTGGCCCTGCCCAAGATAAGGATGGTGAGAAGCTGGGATATGCCCAGTGGGCAACTCCATTTGCAGAGAGTGGGGGATCCAAACCATGCCAGCAATTAACCTCTAATGAGGAGTCAAGTTCTATAAAGTTTGTGGGTTGGTCATGGTCCATTTGTAATAGGAAGGTCACACAGAAGAGATCATGGGTGCCCTAAAGAATAGTGGCTTTTATCTTCTGGGCTACAGATGCTCCTTTTCCATTGACAAGATCGAGCCTGTGCTAGATGCTATTCTGTCGTACGTGCTGCAATGGTGAGATGCTGACCATTTGTCCAAGATAAGCTCTTTGGATACTGAGAGAGGAGTATTCCAGATGTGTGTGGCTGAAGAGCTTACAGCAGGCATCTTCAAACTATGGCCCACGGGCCAGATGCGGCCCACCAAGGTTCTGAATGCAGCCCGTCGACCATTGCAGAGGCCCCCCACTCCCCCCTGCACATGAGCCAAAAACTCAGCCACCAATGCAAAGGCAAAGCTTGTCATTGTCCATAGCATCTTGGGGGTATGTAAACAGGATGGGTCCTCCCCTACCCTCTTGGAGCCGTGGGAGATGTGGGGCTGTCATGCCGGCTGGCAGGCATTGGACTGGGGTCGGGCTGAAGTGGGTTGGCCCTTCCCTCTCCCCCCACGGAGCCATGCCGGGGAGCTGCAGGGTCCAGCCCCCAACAGTGTCTGAGGGACATTGAACCGGCCCCCTGTTTAAAAAGTTTGAGGACCCTGGCTTACAGGCTGTACACCCAGAGGTACGTGTTCTAGATAGATAATAGAGATGGGCACGAATAAAAAAAATGGCATTTCGTTTGTCGTTTGTCATTTGGAGGGTCCGTTTCGGTTCGTTTCCATTTTTTGCGAATTTTTGCAAAAAAATCATTTTCATTTTTGTTTGTTTCGTTACCATTTCGTTACCATTTATTTCAAATAACTTATTTCAAGTAACGGAAACGAAATGCACGACAAAATTTCCGGTGTTTCTGTTCATTTCATTTCATTTTAGAGACAAAATTCATTTGTTGTTTCATTACGTAACGAAATGAAAAAACGAAAACAGAAACGAAAAATTGTTTGTTTCGTGCCCATCTCTAATAGAGAGCACCAACACTGCACCCACATGGCCATCTTGAGAGGCAGCCTGGCCACCTCCTCTACCACCAGGAGGTGCACAAGGTGAGGGCAGAAGGACTCCCAGAGACAGATGAAAAGTCCTCCTCACAGCAAGAGGTTAGATGTCATGAGCCATGGTGTTACATCCATTGGTATAATTACAAGTTTCTCCAACAGAAAGCAGAAGGTGAACAATTTTGTGCAAAGCTTGACCAGATACAGCTTGTAGCCATTGGAAGGAGAACATCTCCTTGCATTTTCTGTAGGACAGAGTCAATGAATATTCAATAAATAAATCAATAAATCCCATAGCTTCATTTGGCATTTTCCGTTTCGAATCAGGGGAAGATTGTTCAACGCCTGCACCTCTACCATGAGATCGCCACCGTCAATATCTTTCTAAACCTCCGCTACCCAAAGGCATATAAGAGTGTCTCCTTCAAAGACTTGTGTTTTGACGGAGTGCCAGTCAGACTTTACCAGCCCAAAGTGCCATCTGTTGGCAAACGGAAAGGCTTTGTCTTCTACCACGGCGGGGCTGGAGTATTTGGAAGCATCGGTGAGTGAACCCAGCTGCACTCCTGTATGCATTTTACTGGGAATTAGAGATGGGAATGAATTAAAGAAAATTGCAAAATTTGTCAAAGACAGCCAATTTGTAAATTTGTAGTCATCCGACCTAGTGCCTCCTGATGAATATGAATCAACAAATGTTTACAATTTTGGATTGCTATATTTGGTGTATAAAATGCCCTCACAGACACCAAAACCACAGAGAAGATTCCCCAACTGTTCACTGCAATCTGTCTAAGTTTGGTGAAGATTGGATTCTGACTAAATGGTATTCGCTTCTAGACATGAGCGTTTCATTTTGAAAGGGTTCCAGTTCCGAAACAAAACAGGGCAACACACCTACCATTCGGAACCAGGACCCACCCTCCGGAATAAAATCAACCACTGACTTACCTTCCTTTGGGTCGCACGGAGCAAAACTCCAACCAGGAAGCAGCCTCCAATGCATCATCTTTCCTTCTTCCTGGTACTGGCCAATCAGACTGGGAGGTGGGATGATGCATGTCCTTTCACGGGTCCTGATTGGCCAGCACCAGGGAGAAGGAAAGATGATGTGTCGGAGGCTGCTTCCTGGTTGCAATTTCATCTTACGTGACCCAAAGGAAGGTAAGTCAGTGGTTGATTTTTGTTCCAGAGGGTGGGGCTGGGGTCCGAACGGTGTGTTTTGTTTCAGAACCGGACCCCTCCTGAAACAAAAGGCCCATGTCTAGAAGTGAATACAGTGGAACCTTGACTTACATCATTAATCCGTTCCGGAGGTCTAGACATAAGTCAAACATGCCTTAAGTGAAACGAACTTTTCCCATAGAAAGTAATGGGAAAGTGGATTAATCCGTTCCAGACTATGAAAAAGACCCCCGAAAACAGCAATTTAACACAAATTTGACTGGGATAGGAGATTCCTTCCAGGGATGTAAATGAAATGTCTCTTCAAAGAGAGGAGGAGCCACTTTTTAATGTTCACAGCAACAATGTCTAACATTTAAGTTTTACTGATTTTCAACCTGACGTTCCAAGTTCTGGACAACCCTATGCTTATCATTAGAGTCCCACAACTGTACAGCTCCCCAACTAAAATGCTTCCATTGTGGACCAGAATTCTGCAGCCAGATTTTTTACAAGACTGAGCCGACTGTCTAACCAGCGAGGCCAGCCCTGAGCTCCCAGCCCTTCTTCTCCTCCGGCGGCAGCGGCAGCTTCGGTAAGGTCAAGGACCAGCTCCAGGTGCTCTGAGCTTGCCTTGCTGAAGCCGCCACTGCCGGAGGAGAGGAAGAAGGCAGGAGCAGGTTGGAGGCAGCAGCTGCGATGCTGGGTCGTGGCTGCTGCCCGATTCCAGGGCCTTGCGCCGGGGCTCCGAGATGTAAGTCAGAGCCTGCGGCGCAAGTCAAACAGGCCCCTTCTTGATGCAAGTCAAATATGCTGCACGTCAAGGTTCCACTGTACTGTTTAGCTGCTTCAATGGATTTTCTTCAGATACACACTGCCCTGCTCCCTTCAGCTGGCCTCCTTTTTCCTGTAAGAACATCTGCTCTGTTTTGTATGTTGTTGTACACACTTCCAATCACACTTTTGCAAATTCCATTATTATACTTTTTAATCATTCCATGGACCTTTAGCATAATTTTGAGAGATCAGAGGCATGTGAGTTCTAACCGCCCTGAGTTCTAACTGCCTTGAGTTCTCGCTCGGGAAGTAGGAGCGGTATATAAATCTGAAAATAAATAAATAAATAAATAAATAAATAAATAAATAAATAAATAAATAAATAAATGGGGGATCCAATGGTGATGAGAACTGATAAACCTAATGAGGACTTGACGGGATTGGAACTCTCTTCTGAATTCTTTATTTTATTTTATTTGCTTGTTTGTCTGCAGCAATCTATCGAAACGTTTGCAGCAAAATTGCCAAGGACAGTGATTCGGTGGTTGTGTGCGTGGGGTAAGTGAATTCAACCAAGCGTCACACGATGGTGAATATGCTGATTTTAATTCATTATTTTCCTTTCATTTATATGGCATCTTTGTCCCAAAACTGATTTATACAAAACCTTTCTTTTTCAAGGTATGTGAGAGATGTAAGGATCAGTCTTATCAGACACTCCTGGGAGAGGAGCCAGCCTGGGTGGCCTTGGGCAAGCTACACAATCACAGGGCACCCCCCCCCCAAAGAAAGGAATGGGAAACCATATCTGACTCTTCTCTATCTGGAAAACACTGAAAAGAGTGTCCATAAGTCAGAATTGATTTGATGGCACATGATTATTTATTAGTATTTATCAGGGCTCCATTCCCCCAGCAAGTACCTACTAGAGATGGGCACGACTCAGGAAAAATGGTTTTTCATTTTTCGTTTTTCGTTTAGGGGTCCGTTTCGGCTCGTTTCCGTTTTCGTGAGCTAATTTTCAAAATTTTTCATTTTCGTTTCGTTACGTAACGAAAACGAAAAACGAAAATGAAAACGAAAATTTTTTCATTTCTCCCCATTTAGTACTATTAGATGCTTTTCCCGTAACGAAAAAAGAAAATTGGCTCGAAATTAGTCGTTTCGTTTCCGTTTTCATTCAATTTTTGAACCGATTTTTGTTTTTCGTTTCGTTCCGTAACGAAAATGAAAAACGAAAACGAAAACGAAAATTTCGCTGAGTCGTGCCCATCTCTAGTACCTACGTCAGAGCTGAGGGAGCAAACTGAGGTCTTCTGCGTCCGTCCACTGCTCTCTATCTCAGCATCTCCTGATCTTTAGTGAATCACGAACCCCTTTTCTAATAGCCAAGTAACCTGAAATATCCCTGCTGCATTGGTATAAAATGGCATTTTTGATTCCGTAAGGTCTTCCCCTATCAGAAAGTAATGGCTTTGCTCTACCCCCCAAAGGGTCTGCTTCTCACACAGGCACGCAAATGTTAATATCCCTCTCCAAAAAGTCAAGGAAGAAATTAGAAGAAATACTTACCATACTTTTCTGTGATGCTCCAGAAAACACGTTGTGATGACTTCAGGGGCTTATGACGCACCTGTTGAGAATTACAGCTCTGTCCAATACACCACATCAGGCCCACTGCTTCTTTAGTTAGATTGCTTTCACTGGTAAAAAAAAAAAAAAACTAGAGGGCCATAAAGAAAGATGTTACTGAATATGCCCATTAAAAAAAATCAATGTTGGCTTATTTAAAAAAAACACATTGAGTTTCAAAGAATGTATAAATGCAGGAATTGACATTAGAATTGACTTTAAAATTTCCCCACCGTCATAATTCTCTTTCGTTCTTTCTCTCTTTCGTTGCCTGACCTTTTTAATACTTTAATTATCCCAGAGCTATAATTGCACTTAATAATGAACTCAAGGACCACCAGCAGTGAGCACTTGGACAGGATTACCTAGCCTGTTGTGTTGATGCTTGTGTTTTTAGGGGTGGGGGTGGGGGGTGAGTGCTCAGGGATTTTTTATGTGTGTGTGTTGAAGAGTTTTTTTTTTTAATGTGTGTGAGAGTGTTTGGAGATTTGTGTGTGTGTGTGTGTGTGTGTGTGTGTTGAATCTGGTCTCTGGGTGTCTGAATTTCGTTGTATGTGTATACTGTGTATATACACACAATGACAATAAATTATTATTATTATTATTATTATTATTATTATTATTATTATTATTAT
>JAHTLZ010003423.1:2267053-2287071 GCA_023846285.1 Phrynocephalus versicolor | reverse complement strand
ATTCATTCATTCATTCATTCATTCATTCATTCATTCATTCATTCATTTACAACAATTTTCAGCCACCCCACTACCAAGTGGTCTCTGGGTGGCAAAATAAAAGGCTATGACTTGGGACAGAGGGTGTGATGTAGGACCAACATTTTTCCATATTTGGTGGGCCTCCAGTTTGCATACAAAGTTTGACCTAGCTTCCATTTTCTTTCTGGAGCTGTCCAGAAGGGATAATGGAAGGACCTCTTCTGGGCAACTCCTTCTGGAAGGTTTCAAACTAAAGGAAAAGAGATTCCATTTGAACATTAGGAAGACCTTCCTGATGGTTAGAGCTGTTCGGCAGTGGAAGACGCTGCCCCAAAGAAGGGTGGTGGAGTCTCCTTCTTTGGAGGTTTTTAAGCAGAGGTCAGATAGCCACCTGTCAGAAATAATGTGATGGTGGTTCTGCATGGCAGGGGGTTGGACTGGATGGCCCTTGAGGTCTCTTCCAACTCTGTGATTCTATGATTCTATGATTCTATGAACTTCCTTCCAGTTGTGGCCCCAAACACTGCACATTTTCTCTTCTTCTCCTCTCCCTTAAAACTCTGGAGTAGGCTGCATCTTCCTTCTCCCACTTCCTCTGCATAAATTTCACCAATCCTCTGTGCATTTGGCAAATCTGTAGTTGAACCAAGAAAACAAGAAAAACTGGCTCTGGGTCTAGTCAGGTATTTCGGCACACATAACGAGATTGCCCTGTCACCTGAAAGAGTACAGTAGATGTCTTTGCAGACTCATAATCCAATTTTTAAAAGAATGCTTCCTAGCATATGGACGAATGTTCCCAAGAACTGCCAAGGCAGGGAATCTCTTCTTTGCCACGATTAAACTGAAAATCTCCAGATAACAGCAGCCCAAGTGGGGTGGATTTGATTAGATCCCTAAAACTAGGCTTTGCGTATCTTTATTTATTCAAGAATAACACCGAGGCTCTGCAGCAGCTGCTTAGCCAAACATTCGGTAAGACAAACAAACAAAAATAGGCACGTTTTTCTTCTCTTTCTTTCTTTTTGCTATTAAAGTCTCTCTCTCTCTCTCTCTCTCTCTCACACACACACACACACACACACACACACACACACAAGCACGAATGCACACACGCACACATGCATGCACGCATTTTTCTCCAGGCTCCAAAAGACTTCTCCAGGGCAAAGATAACACCGCAGGGTGTGACCACATGTGGAAATATTTTGCAATTTGGAGTCCATGTAGATTGGATGAGATTTGTTTCCCAAGAGTCGCAGGGCATACAGAGAACTACCCTCCAGAACAACCCTCATGGGTGCTAAGCTGAATCTTAGCCAGGTTCCCCCGCCCCCCAGGCTGGAATGATTCCATATTTGACAGAAAGGAGACCCCCTTTCCCAACCTTCTGATAGTGGCCTAACCTATTTCTATCCTTCCCATGCAGCCATGTGCCTAACCACATTTTTCTCATCAATGGGGATGGTCTGCCTTCCATTCCTTCCGAAGACGAGGAAGTCTATCAGCAATGGGTCCTAGTTAGCCCTACACGTGCTTTGTTACTGTTCTTGGTATATATTGTTAGAACAAATGGACGGGCTGCTTGTTACCTTACCAAGGGCAAGGGAGATTACGGAGGTGGGAAGGAGCTGGCATTACAAGATGCTTTCAATTAATTCAAATTAAATATTACCAGTGCCATCTGATTGCACCCTCCTACGTAAGGTGATATAAGGATTATAAGTTGTGTAAGTGGATTGCCCCAAGGAAGGGTCCATGTCAGATCTGTGGTTCTAAGTTTTGTTGTTGGGGGTGTGGGTTGCAGATCTGACCGTTTGAAAGGCCTTCTCGGCCCAACACTTAAAATTTTAGTATTTCTTCCCAAGGACGGCGGGAAAACTTTTCCTCACCCGACATGTACACCTATGACACTGTAAGGGAGGCATGAAGCAACTCTTTCCAAATACTCAAAGAATGTGTGAATATCAGGAAAAACTTGTTTGCAAGGAGTGGGAGACCAGTTGTCCACGGGGGAAAGAAAAAAAACATTATTATTTTCCTATACATGTTTCAAAAAATGAACAACATGCCTCAAGCTGCTCCGCGTGCTCGGAAACTCAAGTGGACCATAATCCACAAGGCATACAATGCCGTGGAAGCCGTCCGCAACGTGGTGCCACGTCACGGGGACGCCGTGGTCCTCCAGCCGCTTCTTGTACAACAGTCCGTCGTCCCTGACAACATCGTATTCGCAGGTCAATATGAAAGTGTCAGGCAGCTGTTGGATAAGGTCGTCTTCCGCCAAAAGAGGCGAAAACATGGTCTCGAAGATATGTTTGGCCTTTTCGTAGGATTCGGTGGAAAAGGGAGCAGGCGCCACTGGCACGTAGCCCCTGGCCTTAAATTCGTCTGGGATGTGCTTCGCGCTGATCCACTGGCTGTACTTGGCCCGCCTCTCCTCAGGGACGTGTGCACTTTTCCCAATGTCCTCAGTGTTGAAATATGTCCCCGTGAGGTACACTGAGCCGTGTTTGAGAAGCCGCTTCCGAAACAAGACGGGGACGGAGTGATTTTGCTGGTAGGAAGGCAAGCTAAAGTCGACGCCCTGGAGAAACGGGTACAGGAGGATCTGAGCCCGCAGCTTTGGGAGGTCCGTCCGGGTCACCAGATGCTGACAAATGGCAGTCGCAAACGTGCCTCCGCTACTGTCCCCGCCGATGGCGATGCGGTTGGGGTCCACGCCGTACTCTTCGGCATTCTTTAAAAAGTGTATCGTCGCGGTGCAGCAATCAAGAATGGGAACTGGGTAAGGATGCTCGGGAGCTAAACGGAAACTGAAACAGAAATGTGACATAAAAACATGAGAAGAGCCATGCTGGATCAGGCCAAAGGCCCATCTAGTCCAGTTTCCTGCATCTCACAATGGCCCCACCAAATGCCTCTGGGAAACGCATGAGACTAGATATCTGTCTCCTGATACCACTCCCTTGCATCTGGCCTTTGAAGTATCCACTAGGGAATTGGTTCCAGGCCTTCCCGTGGAAAATGAAAACTGTAGATAAGAGAGAATGCCTGCTCACCCACCCTAAACTGCTGTTTCCTGACTGTAGCTTACTTTATGACTGCTGTTTGTGACAGTAGCTTGCTTTACAGATGCTATTTGTGACAACAACTTGCTGAAATATTTAATTTTTTCCTCTACCAACCGTGGGTAACTGAATCAGTGGATAATGAATCAGTGGATACAGGGGTCCTACTGTACCCTGATTTTAAGCCTGGATATTACACCTCCACAGCATGGCTTGTCTCCTGTGATGGGCTCTTCCCTCATGGGTAAATTCATCATAGCAAAGCAAACACACCACTGCATAGAATTGAAAGCACTCTCTGTGCAGTTTTGCAGTGTAATGAGGCAGGCTACATATTGGCCCACCAGAAACCTGCATACTCCATTTAGCCACCTCAGTAGGATGGAAGGCTGAACAAACCTTGAGCCAGGTCCCTGGTTTGAACCCAGGGCTGTGAGCAGAGTTTTGGTGGCATTATCACAGTCTAACCACTGCGGTACAAAGTTGAGACAAAAGGACAACCACCATTATGAACCTACCCGGCAATTAAGGGATAGCCAGGGAGCCCTCCTGAAAGAGCCATCCCTTAAGGAGGTGAAAGGGAGGGCTTGTAGGAACAGGGCCTTGTTGGCAGCTGCCCCCAAGCTGTGGAATGCCCTCCCAAGTGAGACCCGCCTGGCGTCAACGTTGATGACATTCCGGCACCAGGTAAAAA
This sequence comes from Phrynocephalus versicolor, assembly GCA_023846285.1. NCBI lineage: Eukaryota > Metazoa > Chordata > Lepidosauria > Squamata > Agamidae > Phrynocephalus > Phrynocephalus versicolor. The sequence continues at coordinate 2,283,285 of JAHTLZ010003423.1, read as the reverse complement.
CATTCCTGTTCCAGAAGTTTTTTAACTGATTATGGTGGGTCCTGATGGCGATTTTAGTGTAGTATTTTAATATACTGCATTTATTGTATTTAAATGTTTTTATTGTTTTAATTATATTGCAATTTTGATGTTTTAATTGTCTGAATGGTTTATTTTGATTGTGAGCCACCCAGAGACCTTTGGGTAGTGGGTGGCATGCAAGCTATATTAAATAAATAAATAAATAAATGGTGTGCTTGTTTGTTTTGCATTTTGCAATTTACAACATCACACGCCTGATCACTACGCCTTTTTAATATGTCCTGTCCTCCCAAAATGCATGTTCCTATTCTGTAGAGACAGAAGTCTTTGCTTTTCTTCTTCCACCTCCTCTGCATAAGTACACTAATCCTCTGTGCATTTTGCAAACCTGGAATCTTAAGACAAAAACGAGAAATACTCGCTCTGTGGTTAAACAGATACTTTTTTTTTTTTTTGCACCCATGAAACTGACCTGTTGCTTCAACACAGCATAGGTCTTTGCACAACAAGAGTTGTGTAGCTGCCAGATTCCATTGCCGTGACGGGCATTCGTTGGGAAGTCAACAAAATTCCAGAAAGATAAACGGATTTGTTTCAAAAGAAATTGAAGCTATAAATTTGGTGGGAGATAATCCAATTCCTCTTACTTCACCTGTACCTCTTTTGATTTGGGTGGATATTTTTAATGGAAATGGCACACTACAGAGAGACATCAGTAGGGGATACAGACCTATAGTGAAGAATTTTAAAGTTTTATCTCTTCCTATTTGGCTCAAAGGACGCTGGATGTACAAAAGGGCTGCAGAGGGGAGGGAATCAAATTATCATGCTGTTTAACAAGAAGATACAGAAATCATACAACTATATAGTTGGGGAAGGAGAAGCTGTATTCTCTCTTTCAAAAACAAGACCAGCAAGAAATTTTAGATCTGTTCAGGGAATGCACCGAACACATCTTATAGAAAACTGGATGGAATTCAAAGGTGGATTGAAAATGGGTAAAACAAAGATGAACAGTTTTAGATATGAGAATGATGCCATGTTATAGGCAAAAAGGGATAAAGCCGTGGATGCAATTGAAAAAAAGAAAGTCACTCCAGGAGAACTCCACAACTTGAATCTTCAAGAAACTGAAATGGTCGTGGGGGGTTTCATGTGACTTGGTTCAATGAGCGATCCCAATGGAGACTCAACCAAGAAGTCACACGACTGAGATTTGGAAAGGCTAGGCCCCGGTCTCACGACAATTTTGCTGTTCTTTTTGCTGCGAAAGACTGCCTTCACGTTAAAGAGCAGTATTTTGGTACCCTGGCCGACCATGCCCCCAGAAATGCACTTCAACCACAGCATTTTGTACCACCACTAGGGGTTGTGTGAAAATACTTCTGTTATTCATGCACACTTTTTAATACCTCAAACGAGGTGTGACCCCAGAAAATTTGCACCAATTTGATTTGTACCCCTTTTTAATGCTACTGAATTGGTGGCATACCGGCATGCCGGCACGATTTTTACCGGCTTTCCACCTGCAATTACCACAGATTTTAAGAAGAAAAACTGCTACCTGGCTGCAATGCAGGTATTCGCCACAAGGGAAAAAACAGGGGAAAGATGCGCAGTAAGCAAGTCAGGACGGACGCAGAGAAGTAAAATACTCCCCTGTCGTTGGGGCGCTAACTGCACATCAAACATCACGTGACCACCCCCCAAAAATAGTACACATCATACTAAGATGCACAGATAACGATAGTGAAACTGGGGCCGAAGAAGAAACTAGAGGAGACCAGCCAGTGTGAAGCCAAGTTCACCAACACAGCTGTTATTTCCAGTTGATATGTATGGATACAGAAGCAGGGAAGTTAAGAAAGCTAATATATATATAAAAAAAGAGTTTGTTTGAAATATGGTGCTGGTTGAGAGCTCCACGGGAACCCTGGAAGCCAGAAAAGGGAGCAAAGGGTCCCAGATCTAATACAGCTGGTGCTTTCTTTGGAAGCTGCAGAGTCACATCTACATCTGAGAACTGTGTACCTAGAAAACTCAGGAAAGGGTGGCCATACATCAGAATCAACTGAATATGTCTGTGAAGATTCTCAGTCATCCAGGTGAGTTTATCTGGAAGTTGAGTCATGGCTACTGGACTTCTTTTTTGAGAGATAGAAACGTTTCATTTCAATCTCTCAAAAAAGAAGTCCAGTAGCCATGACTCAACTTCCAAATCAACTGAATAGTACAGACTGAATTGTACTTGAGCAAATTTTAGCCCAGGCATGTCCAAACTTCGGCCCTCCTGATGTTTTGGACCACAACTCGCAGAATTCCAATCCCATATTTCCAATGGCAAAAGACTGTGGGAGCCTGTGGTTCAAAACCTCTGGAGAGCCGAAGTTTGGACATGCCTGTTTTAGTCAGTTCCTCTGGGAACTTTGAGATGGGAAACCCCTATTCTCAACAGGCAGCCCATTTTAAAAAAGACATGTCCTTTGGTCGAATCCAACTCTTTCTTCTTGCCCTCTCCGAAGCGGTTCTATCCTCCGCAGAGGAAGGATGTTGGCCAGGCAGGGGCTCATCTCTTTGTCAGGAGTTTGGGAGAAGATAAACCAGTCAGCATTAGGGATGGGCACGAAACAGAAAAATAATGTTTCGTTTCGTTTCGTTTCGTGCTCACCCCATTTTGTTTTGTTTCATTTCTTACAAATTTAAAAAAAACATGCAAAACTAAATGAAAGGAAGCAAAATGGCTCCCCCTTGTTCCTAGAGGCACCAGATTTGGTGCCCAGAACTCTGGGAGCCATTTTTAAAGGGCTCTTGCTGAGCTGCCATTGGCTGGACCCCTTTAAAACTGGCCCAGTTGCCATCAGGGGGATCCCCTGGTACCGACTGGGCCAGGTTTAAAGGGGTCCAGCCATTGACAGCTCAGCAGGAGCCCTCAGAAAATGATGGAATGAAGTGGCTCATTTCAATGTAAAAACAACTGTTTTGTTTCATCTATAACGAAATACTGCTTCCTCATTTTGTTCTGTTTCATTTTGGTTCGTTACGTAACGAAATGACAAAACAGCATTTCGTTTTTCATTTCCTGCCCATCCCTAGTCAGCATGAATGTACACCACTCCTGGAGCAACCTCTTTTATATACATCCAGAAGGCAGTCACTTACCCAATGTTCACAACGACACAATCACTTCTCCGGGCAATGTACCGGCACAACCTCTCATAGGCTTCTGAAAAACACACAATCCCCCACCTCCAAGAGTGAGCAATTCAAGGTATCTCTTTCTGAAGAGACAGCACTTGGTTGCAATGGTTTCGCTCGCTAAAGAAACTGCCTGACAATATGACACTGTGATTTTTCTCGTCTTTAATACCAAAAGCTGCAAGAGGATGCAAAGTAAAGTTGGCCTGATAACCTAAGTCGACCTGCTGAACTTCATTTTCAAATTATTAAATGATGGAGCAGGAAGGAGCCTTAAACACTTCCGTCCACACCCCTGCTTCAGGCAGGTATACAAATCAAAATATATTTGACGGATGGCTAACTTTCTCGTTCATGCCTCCAGCACTGAAGTGCTTACCACCAGTCATGGTAGCTGGTTCTGTTGTTGTGCTACTCTAACAGGTAGGAAGTTTTTCCTGATATTCAGTTGGAATCTGCCTTCTTCTAACTTGAGACCATTAAAGCACATCAAATCATAGAATCATAGAATCCTAGAGTTGGAAGAGACCTCAAGGGCCATCCAGTCCAACTCCGTGCCGGGCAGGAACCCCCATCACAGGCTCCTGCACAAAACTGTACACTTCTCCCTGATGTACCACAAAGGAACTTATTCTAATAAATCATTTCCCTAATCTAGGAATCTACTACTCCTAAATCTTATTCCTAACTATATTACCAAAATAGTATACAAAAAGCAACAGAAGTGTAAATAAAAGGCTCAGAAAAGGATGCAGAGAAAAATGGTGCAGTGCAGGCTTACACCAGAGTATCTCCTAAAAGCAAATGCTCGTCAGGACATTTATAAGAAGCAGTCTCCACCATTCAATCTGGAAGAACCAATGTGAAAAGCATACCTTCTTGTTTCTGGGCCTGTATCTACATTTCATTGGTGCAGAGAGACATCCCTGACAATGTTGAGCTCACCCCAGCCCCAGCCTTTGAAAACACCCATGGAAAATTCGTTATCAGGTGACATCAAGCTCTGTGACCCCATGTCCATGGAGTTTTCTTGGCAGGAATACTGGAGTGGCTTGCCAGTTCCTACTCCAGATGCCTACAGCACCTGTTATTTCCTGGTGGTCTCCCATCCAAGTACTAACCAGGACCGACCCTGCTTAGCTTCCAAAATCAGGCGAGATTGGATGTGCTTAGGTCATCAAGGCAGCTCTCTTACCCCTTAGAGCAGGGGTCCTCAACCTAAGGCCCCGGGGCCAGATGCGGCCCTCCAAGGGCCTGAATCCGGCCCCCGGGAACAATTGCAACCCCCACCTACCCCCTGCTTTGCAAGCAAGCCAGCCTCTGCAGCAGCTTCTATTGCTGAGGCAGTTCAAAGCAGTGGGCTATGTTGCTTCTCCCACTCCCCCCAACTACCACTCAGATGATCAGCATGCTGGCTAGTGGAGCATTCAAAGTAGGAGGGCTACGGCAAGGTCCCCAATGCCCCCCCACCCACTGTGGTCCGGCCCCCAGTGATGTCTGCGGCATGGTGGACTGGCCCGCTGTTTGAAAACTTTGAGGACCCCTGCCTTAGAGTGTCTTTAAGTGTCATTTCTCAAGAAATCACTCCAGGATGCCTGAGAAATAGGTTCCACTTTCACATCTTCCTCCCGCAAGCAAAACCCAAGATTTTTGCTCTCAAATCCATAGGATTCCACAGGACTCTGAATATTACGAATTATTGCAGATATTTGCAACTACCATCTTTGAATCTGGGTATATTTTTGGAACTATCTGGATGTGACAGTGTTCAACGCATTCCACATATCTTTTGAATCTGAATGCACACCTCTGTTCAGAAGTTGTTTTATGGTCTGCAGCTGGCACGCCTCTCATTTTTAAAAGGTTGTTTGCTGCAAGGGTACCCTCCTTGCAAAGGATCCCGGGGCTGCAGGGAGGGCCAGAGGCATAGGTAAGTTTTTCAGCACCTGGGGACAAAGTCAGTTTTCGGGCCCTCCAAGGGAGCAAAGCAAAGTGTTCTGCTTATATACCGCCCCATACCACTTTAAGTAGTCTCTGGGCGGTTTACAATTTTTAATTACAGTGTGCAGGCTACACATTGCCCCACCCCCCAGCAAGCTGGGTACTCATTTTACCGACCTTGGAAGGATGGAAGGCTGAGTCAACCTTGAGCCTGCTACCTGAGATTGAACCCCCAGGTCATGAGCACAGTTTTACCTGCAGGACAGGCATTTAAGCACTGCACTATGAGGCTCTTCTAGAGGGAAGGGAGGGGCAAAGACACCATGGAGAAGATGACGGTGGCTGAGCAGCCCTCTGCATCAGCCCTGGCAGGTCACCCACGACGTACCATCCCATATCTCCCGGGCAGGGAACCAGGAGATGTGGGATGGTGCCCCCCTAGATATGCCACTGGGGAGGTCTGAAGTTCATTGGCATACAAACGGAGCTCAATGCATGCCATGCCTCTCAACCTCTCGCCACCAAGTATGGAGACATGCTCCAGGCTTTTCTTGATAGACAACATGCAGAAGGGGGGTTAGCGTTGTCTTTCATAAGCAGGTCACTAGGAGCTGCCCAAGGCCCCACGGACTGGCTCTTCTCCCGGGAGTCATAGTGCAGGATCAAACACCTGATTTCTGGCTCTACACCTAAATGCCTAAACCGCCGACTGTCAACTACCATTCCAAAGGCTTCTGTGTCATAGAATCATAGAATCATAGAGTTGGAAGAGACCTCGAGGACCATCCAGTCCAACCTCCTGCCATGCAGGAACCCCATCACAATATTTCTGACAGATGGCCATCCAGCCTCTGCTTAAAAACCTCCAAAGAAGGAGACTCCACCACCCTCCTTGGTGGCAGCATCTTCCACTGCCCAACAGCTCTAGCCATCATAATGTTCTTCCTAATGTTCAACTGGAATCTCTTTTCCTGTAGTTTGAGTCCATTACCCTGAGTCCTAGTCTCTGAACCCATGGAAAACAAACCTGTTCCCTTTTCAACATGACATCCTTTCAAATATTTAAACATAGTTATCATATCCCCCCTCCGCCTTCTTTTTGAAAGGCTAAACATTTCCAGTTCCCTAAGCAGTTCCTCATAAGACATTTCCTCCAGACCCTCCTCTGCACCTCTGTCAATAGGACGTGTCTTCTGCTCCACTTACCGATGGTGCCTATGATTCCAATTCCTCCATGGGTATACACCAAGCCTCTCCTGTTGCCCGCGGATGGTGTTGCGGGCCAATACACCCTCACTGGAACCTTGTCAAACACCAGGTCTTTGATAATCAGCTTGGAGGTTTTCTTTGGCGGTATTCCTTTAAAAACAGCTCTCCAGATTGTGTAGCGATGGCTGATGCCAAGTTTTTCTGTCAGTATTCCCTGGTTATAGAAAGGCATCAAGAAGAGACCAGTCAGGAATGCAACTGCTATGTCCCGTTAATGTCAACTTCAAATCCTCCCACTGCTGAAGGGAAAAATTCAAGCACATAAGGTGTTTCGAGGTATAGAATAATTTCTAGAGCAGAATAATTTCGAGGTCTAGAATAATTTCTAAAGCAGTCCTCATATTAATTCTTATTGAATTGTGCTTGGATCGTTTTAAGCTCAGCGGTTTTAAAAACATTATTATAAAAGCTATTCTTTGTTTCATGTCAGAGCTTATAGTGTATTTAGTTGTATCTCTTTTTCAGTGTTTATGAGCTGCCTAGCATTAGATGAATGGTGACAGAGGAGACACGAATGAACGAACAAGTGACTGAATTAATGAATAAACGAATGAACAAACAAATGAATTAACAAGAAAATGAATGAACAAACAAATGAACGAACGAACGAACGAATGAACGAACGAATGAAAATTAACTCTCAAGAAGGTTGTCCAGCAAATATCCAAATTATCAAATGGTAGACAGGATTTGAAAAAGACGGACCCTCCAAGTCAATTGCACCCTTTCTCCCCCCCCCCAAATTCCAGATTAGATCTAGAATAGGCAACAAATTCATCATTCAGCAATGTGTGGGTGACCACAATGTTGGATTTGAATGCTACATACAGAATATAATTTTTGTTTGTTTGTTTGTATTTCTATCCCACCTTATTCGCATAAACGGCACTATCCAGGGTGGTTTGCAAAACAGTCATAAAAAACAATGCTAAAAGATAAATAAAATCCAAATCAAAATACAGTTAATACAATTAAAATCCAATTTAAACATCTTGTAAAAGGCATTTAAAACAGCCATTAACAGAACTTGTTAGATGGCAAAAACACCTCATCCTGCCTGATTTCTGGGGAGGGAGGGGGGAGGTGGGGACAAAAAAGAAACCATACTAACAATAGACTCCCTCTCAGATGGGTGGTGAAAGGGGGAGAGAAAGAGAAAAGGAGAACAAAACAAGACAACAACAAACACCACGAACTGGGGAAGGCCTTCCGGAAGGAGAGTAGGATTAACAGTCATCTTAGAACTATATTGCTTGAGTCCGGATCCTGTCAAGGCAGGCTAGTGGGGAACTGAACTCCCAGTTCAAAAATCCCCCACTTCAAAAATTTTAGTCAGGGTGCAGCGTCTTCCAACTGTAAAATTCATGATGCATCATCCAAGCAAGTGGGATGGCGAAATTCAAGTGGAACTCAAGGAGCCATAGATATACATATATGGGAAAGATTAGATGAAAAACAAGAGCAATCAAAATGACAGCAGAAAAGAGACATCTTGCACCACAATGCTATCTTTAAAGATTTAAAACCAGCGAAATTAATTCCGCCCAACCTCACCTGCGAATGTTGCCCTGTGTCGTGCACTGTGACAAAAGCTCTCTCCCCCCTGAAATGTCCCACCCAAAGCCAACGGGGGGGGGGGGGGGAATCACCTCAGCGTGAGGAGAACTTACCAGTCTTAAGGCCATATTGACGAGAAAATTGAACAGCCGCAGTTTTGCTCTTTGTGAAATACCTGGGGGGATATGAGTCCTCCTCATGTCATAATAAATGTCACACCCTAAAGTCGCGGACAGAAGAACGAGGCTCGCATACCATACCAGTGTCCACAGAAGTGCTAAAAATGCCATTTTCGTCTTGTCAGAGAGTGGGATGTATCCTCTCCCTTCAACGGTGAGTTGCAATCCTTCCCCACCCTCCTCAGTTCCATATCTTAGTACCGAGCTATTTAGCTGTTTGACACCCATATAATTAGGGACTTAAGCAATCGCCTAATTATGCTCCAAATTGCATGCTGTCTTTCCATTTTGAATGACATGTTATTTGCCCAGTAAGATGAATTCTTCGAGAATAATTACTTTTCTTTCCACCCTTATGATTAGACAGGATTATAAGGAGTTACAAATCAGAGTTGGTTGGTGGTTCTCTCTCTCTCTCTCTCTCTCTCTCTCTCTCTCTCTCTCCCTCTCCCTCTCAAGTCCCTTATGCACCTTATCAGATAGTTAATCATATTCGTCTCTTTACATAGGCGGGTTCATGCTAAGTGTGAGCTAGTCCATGTTAAGCGCCTGTGGGAGGGGATATCTTATGTCTTCATAGTTGCAACCAGGCAGTCCACCTAGATCATGCCATCACGCCCAAGAATATGTATTTTAATTTTTAATTTTTTTGTAGCAACAAAACCAACTGAGCCCTGTCACATCTTTGAAGCTGACAAGTTATATTTGGTATAAGCTTTCGCATACATGGAGTTCTCCACGTAAGCAAACATTTATACTGTGGTGAGGACGTACTGGGAAGTCAGTGTTAGAGATGGGCACAACTTAGCGCAATTTTCGTTTTCGTTTTCATTTTTTCGTTTTCGTTACATAACGAAACGAAAACGAAAAACGGTTCAAAAATGGACCGAAAACGGAAACGAAACGACTAATTTTGAGCCAGTTTTCGTTTTTCGTTACTGGAAAAGCACTCAATGGAGCTAAATGGGGAGAAACGAAAAAATTTTCATTTTCGTTTTCAGTTTTCGTTTTCATTGCGTAACGAAACGAAAATGAAAAATTTTGAAAATTAGCTCACGAAAACGGAAACGAAACAAAACGGACCCTAGCCGAAAACGAAAACGAAAACGAAATTTTTTTTCTGAGTCGTGCCTATCTCTAGTCAGTGTACAAGCGTCCATCAGGGAGATTGTTAAGGGTTGTCGATCATCCCTGCAGATGGCCGGCAGAGATGAGTGGCTGATACCTTTCCTTGCACCACTAAGAAATGGAGCAAGTGGCTGTCTTTTGTGAGCCACACCATCTGGCAGAGCACACCTGTTCATGGACAATGCAGGGGAAATTTTTAGACAAGAGGCCAAAAAAGCGGATGGCAGAAGTTTGAGAAGGGAACTGAGTCCTCTCAAGCGCCCTTGCAGAAGGGTATGGAATTTTTACGTTTTGCTCATAAGACCAAAAGGCAGCCTTGGAATGGCCCAAGACACACACACACACACACACACACACACTTACATTGCCTGCGTCAACCATAAAGTTTCTTTTTGGGTGTGGAAGTGAGGGAAAATAACACAAAGATCTAAGGGTGGTTGTTATCATACCCATGTGGCAGGCAGGAAAAAAGAATCCCACGCTCCAGGATGGTCTGACCTGGCACCCCCTTGTCCCAGTGTCACATTCGCTGACCAGGAAGGGAGAGACTGGACATCACTCTCGGGTTGAAGAAACCATGAGGCGTTGTCGGTCAACCCCTTACCCTTCTCCCACATGGGTCCTCCATCGTTGTCTTTTCCTGCGAGCCGCGTTAATAGCAGTTGAGAGTTATTTTAGGAAGTTCGGCTTAATTTGTGCATGTGTGCAAAAATTCCTTTCCTCCTCGTTTGACACGCAGTGACAAAAGAGTCAGAACACCTCCCTCTCTTGTGATCAGAGGTAGATGTTTTCTTGGTTTCGGGGGAAACCATATGGGCCGCCGGGTTTGATTACCTAATGCATCACCATAGGAAGCAAAAAAACTAGGCACCCCACCACATTCTGTGAGCAGAAGGGTGAAACTAACGCACATCACTTCTTACATCTACTAAGTTGGACTCAAAGCTAGCAAGGACAGAAGTGGAGGTAGGACATCTTGCGGTAACACCGTTTTTGGAATTTAATCGTGGGTGAACTTCAGTAAGAGAGTATTTACCACCCATCATCACCAAGGAAGAAAGCTCACGTTGAGTTTTGTCCCAGTTAAAGGTACAGGACAGAGCTGTTTGTCTCTCGGATTAACGCGATGGGTGTCCGAACACCTTGCTAAGTTTCTCGAAGAATTTGACGGCGGGTTTAGCAACGATATTTTTCATCAGATGGTTTGGTTGCTTCACAGGCTCCCTCCCGCAGCTGCTTTCGATGTGCTGAACCTTCTGTGAGCTCTCAAGTCTCCACCTTGCTCAACCATTCTCCTGAGCCGAGGTGAACTTGGGTGGCAAAGAGAAAAGACGGATGACACACTTCTTCTCATGCTCTTTGATGATGGACAGGGAGAAAAAAGCTGGCCAGTCGGGCATAGTTAGTTTGACCCGTGTCTTATTGCAACATCTTCCAGTTCCCAGGTAATAATGTTTTATTAAAGTATACCAATATATGAATCCTCCAAAAGGTGTAACCTCTTCCTCCTCTGTGTTCTCATTTAAATTGAATTGTGACTTTACAGCACAGTATGGAATTCCCTCCAAGGCTGCTGTCTCACCTGGGTTTTGATCCTGATCTTCTGAAGGTCCGGCTTTTCCTCTTTGTCCCATCACGTGATTCAATAAGTGGAAGAAGAGATCCCTCATCCAAAGCTGTTTTTTTTTATTTTAAAGTGCAGTTCAGCCCTCTTGGCCAGCAGGTGGTGCTAGCATTTGAAAAAAAATGGACCACTTGGCTGGGGGAAATTAAGGCTTAGGGCATCGCATGGAGCTTCCTGTTTCTCCGAAGGTGAAAAGCAATTAAAAAAAACAATGCCGATCGGCCCCAGGAACAGCTGGTTGGTGCTATGAGTTAAAAAAGAAGAAGAAACCCGGATCCTCTGTGTGGTCCCATGGCGTCTGCTTCCTTAATAGGTGGATTATCAAAATGAGGCAAAAAATTCCCTACGTCTTGGGTGAGTCACAGAAACCTCACTTAAAGGGGCATTACTGGGTTTTCTTTTTTCTTTTTTTTCAAAAAGCCCGGTGGTCGTGGGGACGGCATTTTTAACACAGATTTTTCTAGTAAATTAAACTGCTCTTAAAGGGACATGGGACCGAGCCCCAATACACACATGGGTGCCTTGCTCCAGTTTTGCTCCTCTCTTGCCTTGGTCCTGCCTTGTCCCAGGAGTCCTGTGCATCCAAGAACCCCAGCTTGTGAGAGGCTCTGCCCTTGCATTCGGACATTCTCCCTGCCTTCTCCTGCCACCTACACCCCAGCCTTTGCAATCCAACAATCTTACAGTGATTAGGAAAACTGCAGGCACAAATCCAGCCCGGTCAATGGATGCTTTTTTTTTTAATTAAAACATGTGCCCATCAGTTGTAGCAATGGGCCTGGCCGGTGGGTGCTTAAAAAAAAAAACAAGTACGAACATAAGAACCTAAGAAGAGCCATGCTGGATCAGGCCAAAGGCCCATCTAGTCCAGCTTCCTGTATCTCACAGTGGCCCCACCAGATGCGTCCAGGAGCCCACGAGACTAGATCTCACTCTCCTGATACCACTCCCCTGCATCTGGCCCTTGAAGTACCCTGGTTTTAAGCCTGGAGAGGACGCATCTCCATCATGGTTTGTAACCTGTGATGGACTTTTCCTCCAGGAATCTGTCCAATCCCCTTTTGAAGGCATCCAGGCCAGATGCCATCACCACCTCCTGTGGCAGGGAGTTCCACAGACTAACAACGCGCTGGGTGAAAAACTATTTTCTTTTGTTTGTTCTTACTCTCCCAGCCCACAATTTGACTGTATGTCCCCAAGTTCTGGTATTTTGTGAGAGGGAGAAGAGCTTCCCTCTATCCTCTTTACTCATCATCATTGGCATCCTTCAGTCTCGAAAGACTATGGTATCATGCCTGGAGTAGAGATCCTAAAAACAACACCTAGTGTGACTAAATAAGCTGATTCAGGAATAGCAGTCTCTACCGCACTGGGGGCAGATGTATTCTGTTTCTTGCCCAGTCCTCGAGTTTCGTTGTTTCCATGCCTGCCTCTTTTCCTCTGCCTGTTGGATAAATGCCTCTTCAAATTTATGTAGACCATGCTGTATCTCTTGCCTCCAGACAGTGCGATCAGAGGTCAGGGTTTCCCAACTGTTGAGGTCCATTCCCAAGGCCTTCAGGTCCCTCTTGCAGATATCCTTATACCGCAGCTGTGGTCTCCCTCTGGGGCACTTTCCCTGCACTAGTTCTCTGTATAGAAGATCTTCAGTTCAAGCGTTAACCAGCTTTAAAAAAAAAAGTCCTCCCTGCCACCTCAGAAGTCCTCCCTGCAGGGGATCATCATTGGCAGTGGCTACGCCAGGTGGTGGGAGGCCTACCCAGCCTCAGGTAGGGGGAGATCCTTGATTGAGGGGAACAAAAATGAAATGAAACAAACCAAAAATGTTGGTTCGTTTCATTTCATTAGGGAACGAAATAAAAAAAACGAAAAACAAAATGGAAAAAAATCATTTTGTTCCCATCTCTAGTTCTTAATCATCCTCCAATGCAGGACATGCAAGAATGGGGGTCAAGTTATAGGAAACCAGGTATTGGATGCTAATCCGGAAAAAATTCCTAACCGTTAAAGCTTTGTGACAATGGTGAGTGCTCCAACACGGGTGGCATCCAAGACAAATTTAGATAACTCCCTGCCAGATATCCTATGATTTGTATTCCTGCCTTGAGTAGCGGGTCGGAGTTGATGGCTTTTGATGCCCCTTCCGACTTCATTATTCTATGATAACATATTTTTGCACAATAAGTGCCATACCTATTCAGGCACAATGGCATTTTAAACTGAACTCTCTTTTTTTCTCTCCCCCTGACATCATTGTTTATGCTTTCCCTTGAAAGCTAATGTACGTTGAACTAGATACTTCTGCCATTTTATCTTGCTAATAACTTTGTCCCCAGATAAGCAGGGGTTTGTTTTGAAAGTTGTTATGAAAACCACAAAACTCCACAACACTTTTAGAAGCAGTGACATATTTCAGGTAGTTTCCTCACCCCACCACTCCATATCGTGATGTCCCAACTTTGGCCCTCCAGATGTTTTGGACCACAACTCCCACAGCCCTTTGTCATTGGTAATATACAGGCTAGGAATTCTGGGAGTTGTGGTCCAAAACATCTGGAGGGCCAACGTTTGAACATCCTTAAACCAACGAGGGCGAAAGAGCACCCCCTGGTGGAAGGACCACAAATAAGTGAAGCCAAGAGGATGGCAGCATCAGTTTGCCAACCCATTGACACACCAATCCCAAAAATAAACAAACATACAGCCAAGGCAGCAATCGTGGTGGAATCATCACCTGGCAGCTTTCCGGGAAAACGTTTTGCTACAATTGTGCCCGTACAATGTCACAGAACTAAATCCCCAGAACAAAGATTGCAGAACCCCGCAGGTGCTTAGGAACTGATGGGGTGTTTGCACAAAAGCAGAGTGCAAGATTTGGTAATGGCCTTGTGTCATCTGGCTACAAATACTGAGGTCAACAGGGCATAATTGGAAAACCTTTGGTAAAGTGTAACCACATCCTCGCTTTGAATGAGGCTAAGGCAGGCATGTCTAAACTTCGGCCCTCCTGATGTTTTGGACCACAACTCCCAGAATTCTTAGTTTAGATTGCCAATGACAAAGGACTGTGGGAGTTGTGGTCCAAAACATCTGGAGGGCCGAAGTTTGGACATGCCTGGGCTAAGGGCTCCCGTCTCGTGTAGGTTTGTCCACCAGGGTTTTCTGCACAGACCTTCTAGCAGATGTTCAGAAATGGACAAAGAACCTTGCTCTTATTTGGATTTGGAATCATTTCCAAACCCAGAAGACATCCCAAGTTCTTGGATAGGTTAGGACCATCCCCCATGAAATACTCATGATGGGAGAAAAATCATTTGCCTTCTTTATATGCCTAAAACTTTCTCATATGCCCTGGGCTCCTGTACTGGAAGCAGGATAGAAATATATGTCAATTAAAAGACCACTGTTGTCTTGGACTGTGTTGAAGTCAAGGTTTAAACCCTCAGCTCTTGCTCCTAACCATTTGTTTGCGGGGCTCTGCCTTCATCCCATAGGCTTCCTTGTGACGCCTTGCAAAGTCTGTAAGAACCCAGTGAATTAAATATATTGGTAATAGAGATGGGCACGACTTAGTGAAATTTTCATTTTTGTTTTCATTTTTTCATTTCGTTTCGCAACGAAAATGAAAATGAAAAATTTTTCAAAATCAAAATGGAAACGGAAACGAAATGAAAATTTTTGCCGTATTTATCGTTTCTGTTACTGCAGACACACTGTACTGCAAAGAATGCTAACGAAACACAAATTTTTCATTTTGTTTCATTTTTCGTTTTCGTTTTGTTACGAAAACGAAACGAAAAATGTTCAAAAAATTCACCGAAAAATGAAAACGAACCGAAACGGACCCCTAAACGAAAAACGAAAAAAACAAACAAAAAATAATTTTTTTGAGTCGTGCCCATCTCTAATTGGTAAAGTCGGTAGGATTATTTTCTAGCTTGGTTGCTTTGGTCCTTAAACCTGGAAAATGACTAAGATGACAGATGACTTGAACATTTTCGTCCTGATTTCCTCGCCATTGTGGCCCACAACCTAGATTTGGGCTGCTTTTGTAGACCAAAGAAACTTCTGATAATCCCTCATTATAATTCTTTGTGGTTTTAAGAGTTTCCTGGCTTGTAATTGTGTCCCATGCTTGTGACGAGTCTGATGCAAAATCAAGAAGACGATTGAGGAAGTAATGTAAAACCTATTGAATGCCTCTTACTACTTATGGTTGCTGTTACACAACGAGAGAAGGCGAAGGCTTAATAATAATTATACGTCTTTGGTTCAGTTCTAACATACGGCAACAATATTTCAGGGATTTTCCAGGTATCGCATGCTCAGAAGTGGTCTTCTCAAGCTGCCTGGGAATGTGTAGCTCACTAATCACAGTTAATAACTATATTGCATCATGTCTAACTTGAATTGTGAATTACTTTGCATTGCAGGCTGACTTTTCTCCTGGAGGCACAGTGAGGAATAGAGATGGGCACAAAATGGAAATATAGCATTTCATTTCAGTCTTCATTATGTTTTGTTTCATTAATAACTGATTTTTTTTTTTAAAAAAAGTATTTTTGTCATGAAACAAAACAAAATGCTTTGTATGACTATAAATAATGGGGAGATTTCCTTTTATTTTTATTTAACAGAGAGCGACACACCTTAAGCCTTCCCTCTCCATAGTAGGGATGGGCACGAAACAGAAAAACGGTGTTTCATTTTGTTCTGTTTCAGGGCGGCGCGTTTCATTTCATTTCGTCTCATATGAGTTTTTACAACGAAAATTCGTACAAAACCAAAAATGAATTTTTGTTACCTTTCGGCGGCTCCATCCAAAGGCTCCAGCAGTGGCTCCAAAGGCTCTGGCGGCAGCGGGCCTAGGACAGCCTGCCCAGCTGGCTGGCAGGGCTCCAGTGGCAGCCACAGCAACTCTGGAACCGGCGGCGGGCCTAGGCCAGACTGCTGGCCACTCACCCTCTCCTGCTGTGGCAGCAACTCCAGCAGCGGCCATGGCGGTGGGCCTAGGCCAGACTGCCCAGCTGGCTGGCAGGGCGCTGGTGGTGGCCAGAGTGACTCTAGCAGTGGTGGCGAGCCTAGCTGTGGTGGCAGCAGCTCTGGCGGCAGGCCTGGGCTGCCTGCCAGTCACTCACCCTCTCTGGCCTGGCTGGGCGGTTTCGGTGGCAGCGGCGGAACACCCACATATAAGTTACCATTTTACAGACGGAACAAAATGGTTCATGTTAATGAAAAAAATGACCATTTCATTTTGTCTGTAGCAAAATTTATTTATTTATTTATTTATTTATTTATTTATTTATTTATTTATTTAT
>JAHTLZ010003423.1:2246544-2267043 GCA_023846285.1 Phrynocephalus versicolor | reverse complement strand
ATTTATTTATTTATTTATTTATTTATTTATTTATTTATTTATTTATTGCATTTACATCCCGCTTATCTTCAAACGAACTCTAAGCGGCTTACAAGGGCTATGTTAGCCATACAAGTACAAGGATAAACAAATAAAATTACAACAATAAATTTAAGAACAGTAAAACCTAGTGGCACCTCATCAACTAAAGCGTATGATGGCGGAGAAGAGAAAAGGGGAAAAAAATCTAAGAATAAGAATCGCCAAAGGCCTCTTGGAAAAGGTAGGTTTTTAAAGCCTTCCGGAAGGCAAGCAGGGACTCTGCAGAATGCACTTCGGTAGGGATGGAATTCCAAAGGCTAGGGGCCGCCACCTACTTCTTCATTTCATTTCATTTCATTTCATTTCTTCACATAACGAAACAAAACAGCATTTCATTTTTCATTTCATGCCCATCCCTACTCCATAGCATGCCAAAAATAGACTGAATTAGCAGGGGTTGGCCACTGGGGAGCAACAGAGAGCAAGCTCAAAAAAATAGGCTGCTATAACAAGGATGGCTGCTGCCCCCTGCTGGTCTTCCTCCTTCCTTTTCCTTTCATGGGAAAGTTGCTTACTGTGAAGACTCGGACCCTCAGGAGGAAGCTTTCTGTATGAATAAGTGCTTTCACTGAAAATACTAGTGCACAGTTAAAAGTGGAAATTACATCCATCTAAAACCACCATTTTGAACCAAAAACACTGCTCCCTTCCCTCTCCGACAACAATAAATCTACCGGTAATTGAAATGCAGAAATATGGTTCTGGCTTTTGAAAGATAGCATCTTTCATTGACATCTTACAGAATCCCCGCTGGAATATTGATTGCATCCTACGTTGAAGTACTGCTGCTTAAACGCTTTGGATAAATTAACTGAATGTATTTGAAATATTCCTCTCCTGCCTTTCTCATTGAACAGACCCGAGGCGTAAATAAAACGATCAAAGCTATTTGCCTGAGCAAGGGGGGGGGGCACAGAAATGCCTCATCTGCCAGTTCTCTCTTCCAGCCCCCAGTCTTTGGATTCCCTTGGCCAAATAAACCACAGCCATTCACTCACTTCAGACCAGGAACATTTACTTGGAATCTTATTTCCAGTCAAGATTCTCTGTTTCCCTTTTTTCCCTCCATGGGCAGATAAAGGGGTTGCAGTCGCAACGGATGGGTTGTCCCAGGTGTGTGTGGGGGGCAGCTGGAGGCTTTTCAGAGTCCCCATTGAGTCCTTCCGAAACTCCCCTGCTTCCAGAAAGTGCAGGAAGGGGAGTGATTCATCATTTCTGGAAGTGGGATGAGTGGTGGCAATTGCCTGCCATGAGATTGGGTCTTCTCCTCCAATCTCTTTGTCCTCTCCCTGGTTCTTATGGGCATGGTCTTTGGAGAACTTTCAACTCCGTTCCTGGCTCTCCCTTCCACCCCAAAAAGGAGGGTTCTGGAGCGCCAAAGGTTTGCCACCACTGGATGGGAGCTGAGTAGAGATGGGCACAAATCAAAAAAACGACGTTTTGTTTGTCGTTTGTCGTTTGGAGGGTCCCTTTCGGTTCGTTTCCGTTGTTCGCGAATTTTTTGCAAAAAAAATCATTTTCATTTTGTTACCAGTTCGTTACCGTTTCATTACCAATTATTCCCATTTTCCATTTTTTTTTTTTTTTGGCATTTAAAGCCGCTCACTTCATTGCTGTAATGGAAACGAAACGCACAACAAAAATTCCCACATTTCTGTTCGTTTCGTTTCGTTTTAGAGACAAATTTCGTTTGTCATTTCATTGCGTAACGAACCAAAATCCAAAAAACGAAAGCAAAAACTTGTTGGTTCCGTGCCCATTTCTACCCTTCAGCCTTGCCTGGAATGCCACTGGTGCCCCCTTGTGGCCTAAAAGCTGTACTTCACTTGCACATCATGTAGCATTGGTGCATGTCACCATCTGCCCCTCTGAAAGCATGCTCTGGCACCGTGGCCCCTCCTGGGATATAGCTGAATGTCCCCATAGCTACCTCCCCATGATGCATTTGTCCTATAAGGTCGGAGGGGGGAGCGCCCACAAGTAAGGCTGCTGGAAGGGGGGTGCGGAGGTATGACTTGCACCCATGCGCAATCATTGTCGATCGAAGGAGCCTGTTCAGACCAGGGTGAAGGGCAACCCACATGGAGGATGAACTGGAGGCCTTGAGAACTTTCTCTCCACTTGGGTGAGGAGTAGAGATGGGCACGAAATGAACAATTTTTTGTTTCTGTTTTTGTTTTTTCATTTTGTTACGCAACGAATCGACAAACAAATTTTGTCTCTAAAATGAAACGAAACAAACAGAAACACCAGAACTTTTGTCGTCCGTTTCGTTTTCATTACGGCAATACATTGAACTGCTTTAAATGCTAAAAAAAATAACAAAAAATTGAAATGAATGGTAACAAAATGAACGAAAACAAAAACAATTTTTTTGCAAAAATTCACGAAAAACGGAAACAAACCGAAACGGAGCCCCTAAACGACAAACGACAAACAAAACGCCTTTTTTTTTTATTCGTGCCCATCTCTAGTGAGGAGTGAAACGCTTTGATTCCACACAAAAAGATGTCCGGTTTCTGTGACACAACTCCACTGCCTAGAACCTAACCCACTCAACTCTCTAGCCAGCTTACTCAGAAACCCGGAGCTTATGGTGAGAAAGACAAGGGCCTGGGTGCTACTGGAAAGGGTGGACTCGATTGGGGGGGGGTGACCAGTTGCACATCCCCTGGGGGAGGTAATCAACCCATGGTTAATGGCGTTGCCTTGTATGGGCTCTGCTCCTTGCATGGCTGCAGAATGCCTGCAAAACTTCACCAGAGCCACGAAAAGGGCTGCAAGTCCAGATTCGTAGAGAATAAAGGATCTGCTTGTAAATGAGAAGAGGTGTCCCTCCGTGTAAAAGAGAACAAGATTTCATCATTCGGGGAGGTGGGGGTGGAGTAAAAGGGCAAGAAGTGTCCCAACAGGGACCACATTTCGTGCATCCCGGAAACTCTGCCCTGCAGAAGCAGGAGACCTTCTTGGTCACTGTTGGCCAAGTTGGGGGGGTGGGGTGGGGACTTGGTTGTCCTCATTTCCTGCACAGTCCCGGAGGCCTTGGAGAGCTGCCAGACGGCTTCTGCTCTGGAAGGTGTTTTATGTGCGAAAGTGTGAGGGTCCCGGCCTTCCCACTGTGGTGGAGAGTGTGGGAAGGGGACCAGAAATATCCCTGATAGCTTCATTCTTTGGAAGGGTGGGGGGGTTTGAGGTTGGCAGCTGGGGGTTGGGGACTCCAGATGGAACGGGTGCTACAAATCCCTGCACGTTACATGCAGATTAGCACATCCATTGTTCGGAGAAGCGACGGTCCACTTGATTCTCACCCCCCCCCCTGTCTTTTCTCTCTCACTCACTCAAAGGAGCCTTTTTGGGGGCGTGTGGAGGAGATGGCTTTGCATACCTGATACTCTGCCATTTCATAGCCCCCTCCTCCATTTGGGGGAGATGCTCCGTATTCATTCATGCACAAACACACACCCTTTGTGCTCCGCTGCTACAGCGTGTTTTGTGTGCCGCGGTATTTCTTTCTGCCCGGCTTTGAACAGCTCCATTTGGGGCGCTGGCAGGCCTGCTCGCTGGGAGACAAGCTCTTCATTATATGCCCCTTCCTTGGGCGAGGAGTTATGGCCCTGTTCCTTGGAAACCTCCTTTTCAGTGCCACCGTAATCCTTTTTCCCCCAGAGGAAGCGTGAGCTCCAACTGAGCAAATGTCCCATTCACCGCCCGACACGGGGGATCTTCGTTCATTCATCCCTGTTATTTATTACCCACCTTCCTCCCCGCAAAGTAGCTCAAGGCAGCTTCCTTGGGTTGTTCCTCCTCAACCATGGTGTCTCAGCTCAAGCCTTTTTGTCGCCGAAAACAAAGACAAGGCCCTAAATTTCCCACTCATGAGAACCAGGGGTGGGCAGGGTGGAACTGGCACCCATGTCAGTTCCTCTAGTCCCCCCACCAAAAAAATTCAGACAATGGGGGTCTTCATTTTAGGAGGAGAAATCAACACAACGTGGTCCCTCCAACCTGCTCGGGAATCAGAACGAGAGACGAGGTCCCAGGATGTCAGAAATGGAAATGGAAATATTCTAGTTTAAAACTTGCTCACCCCATGTCGGCACCCAGATCACCCCCTTTTGAGGTCATGGTTTCCATTGTCGTACTGTTCTAACAGTTGAGAAGGTTTTCTTGATGCTGCTCAGCCTAAATTTGGCTTGGCCCTTGTGGTGGGACTCTCATCTGCCCTGAGATGGCACAAAAACAAGGAAGGGGGGAAGATGCCCCTCTACGGACTTTTGCTGCTCTCTGAGAAGGCCTCCTTATTTCTCCAGGCATGGCGTGGGGAGCATGCAGCTCCTGCCAAGTAAAGAGGGGGTGCCTTGGCCATGCACCTTTCTGCTTCCTCTTCCTCCTGGGGGCTTTTGGTCTCTCACACCAACCCCTCTGGGAGGATGTGGTTAGGACGCAGGTTTTTGGCACCGTAGGAGCACCCACGGGCGGCCTCCATGGCCCTTGCACAAAGACGTCCGTGATCCGTACTAGAGATGGGCACGACTCAGCGAAATTTTCGTTTTCGTTTTCGTTTTTTTCATTTCGTTTCGCAACGAAAATGAAAAATTTTTCAAAATCAAAACGACAACGGAAACGAAACGAAAAATTTTGTCGTGTTTTTTCGTTTTCGTTACGGCTGACACATTGCATTGAAAAGAATGCTAACGAAACGAAAAAATTTCGTTTTCGTTTTGTTTTTTTGTTTCGTTTCGCAACGAAAACGAAACGAAAAATGTTCAAAAAAATTCACCGAAAAACAAAAACGAACCGAAACGGACCCCTAAACGAAAAACAAAAAAACAAAAAATAATTTTTTTGAGTTGTGCCCATCTCTAATTCGTACCCGTTGCATCCGAGAGGAGGGCATGGCCTGGGGGCTGGGGCCGGCTTGTGTGGCCTGATTGCTGGCACACTCGTTACCCCGTTGTTCAGTTCAAGGCCCATGGAGCTCTGGGTGTCCACCAGCAAAAACAGCTTCATCCCTTGGCGAGGGTCTTGGCCCTGGGGGAAATGAGCGGTGCAGTGCCTCAAAGAGGGAAATCAGCCTTCCTCTGTTCTTCCTGGGATCCACAACAGAAGCCTGCCAACAGCTGAGAGAATCCAGCACCTTTTTTTTAAATTATATTTTTATTTATTTCATATCATTGGAATCCCTACATAGGTGGGGTGGAAAATCTAAGGATAAAAGCAGGGAAAGTTCAAGTGGTAT
The DNA here is from genome assembly GCA_023846285.1 of Phrynocephalus versicolor. Taxonomy (NCBI): domain Eukaryota; kingdom Metazoa; phylum Chordata; class Lepidosauria; order Squamata; family Agamidae; genus Phrynocephalus; species Phrynocephalus versicolor. The sequence goes on along the minus strand of JAHTLZ010003423.1, from coordinate 2,261,723 downwards.
ATTTACAATATTTTTTCTATATATTAATACACAGACTATATTTTAATTTCCCAATAGTGTTGGAGTCTGTTTTTTTTTAGCTATTTAGTTCTTTTTCATAAAAAGTATATAGTGGTTTCCAGCAGTCTCTTGCCTTCTGTAACTCATTGTCCTTTATCAGTTCTGATGTTATGTCCATTTCAGCTGCTTCGAAGAATTTTTCCAAAAGTTCTTGTCTGGTTGGTGTTTCTGCAACTTTCCAATATTTGGCCTATAAAATTCTTGCTATTGTGACAGTATACAATACAGCACCTTATTTTGAGTCCGTAAACCTGCCGACCGGCTTCCGAGGCCCACAAGCGTTGGGTGCCCCATCCTTCCTGCCTTCCTTCCAAACCTGAAGGCCTGGAGGAACACCCTTCCCCTGCATCCGGCCTTCCCTGGGCCGCTGAGTCAGACGGTGACAAGACGCAGTGCCGGCCCCAATTGCTGCTGGGATCCCCGGACAGGATGATGAGACGCACCAGAGGCCGCCTTAATTGCAGTGTCAAGGAAGCCGCAGTGGCAGCAGCCAGCCAGAAAAACCTGCACCGCCGCTGTCTCTCCCGGGCTTAATTGGAGGCTCTTCCTGAGCCTGACAGACGGGCATGCCATAGGTGGGTGGAGCCCCCCCCCGGGCCACCACGCCCTGCTCCAGAGCAGTGTGGGCAGCCCACAGGCAGAGCTGGGAAGGTGGATGTCCCACCCTGCAGGAGGTGGGGGGTAGAAGCAAGGCAAGAAGAGGGAAAACATGGCGGTGCCACCAAAGCATGCCTGAGGTGAGCTTTCCGGCCGACAGCAGACACCCTCAGAGGATACAGGTCCAGGAAATTTCCAGTTCATCAGAAGCAGCTCTGTTTCCCAAGGACTTCTCCGAGTTGTGGCCTCTTTGTCAGCCCTAACATGGGTGGAATATAAATGAACGAAAGAATGAACAAACAAAAAAATGAACAAATGAACCAACCAACCAACCAACCAACCAACCAAAACATAACATAACATAACATAACATAACATAACATAACATAACATAACATAACATAACATAACATAACATAACATAACATAACATTAGGGATGGGCACGAAACGAAAATATTACGTTTCATTTCATTTCATATGAATTTTTCAAAAAATATTCATACGAAACGAACCATTAGCAAAGTGGTTTTTTGGGAGGGCTGAAAAGTGGCAGGGAAAACGGTTTTCCTCCCCACTTCAGCGCCGATCACCTGGCAGGCAGGGCTTGTGGGGAGGGAAAAAGGTTTTTTTAAAAAAGCCCTGGGCTTCAGGTTATAGACGGAACGAAATGGTTTGTTTCAACAACAACAAAAAATTCATTTCATCTATAACAAAATGCTGCTTTCTTGTATGATTTCGTTTCGTTTCGTTAACTAACAACACGACTGAACACCATTTTGTTTTTTGTTTTGTGCCCATCCCTACATAACATAACATAACATAACATAACATAACATAACATAACATAACATAACATAACATAACATAACATAACATAACATAACATAACATAAATGAGATGGGGAACAAAAGACTCTGGCCATGTGCATTGGCCTGCCATGTTGCTCCCTGGTGATCAACTGGATGTATTTGGTTTCTTCTACACCAGGAAGGGTGAGTTACACCATGGATTCAACTCATAAGCCGCAAAGAAGGGTCATAAATGTTCCCCCAAGAAACAGCAGGGGGGGCTTTCTTAACCCAACAGAACCCCTGGCAGCATCTTTTGGATTGGCCTTTATGCCATTTGGGAATTCGTAGGGCATGATCCAGCACCGAAATCCGCCTTGCTGAAGAACCCAGCCTGGATCACTTGGCCCGGCGAGTGCCAGCCCAATGTATGACAAGCCATAATGCCCTGTCCAGGGAGTGAAGGATCGGTTGTGGGACTGAGAAGAGGCTCCTAACTCCTTTCCCCACGGTGAGCATCTCTGTTCTGAAATAAGGACAGGACGCCTTTCGTATGGTACGTTGAAAAGCCAGGCACAAATTTATTTTCTCGGTGGCCACACTCAAATGCGTGGAAGGCTGGAGATCACTGACACCACCCCCACCCCCATGGAATTTTGGGATTTATTTTGACCAAATTCCAAACTGAGGACAACAGAACACTGCGTCATTTCTCCCGAGTTGTAATTTGGAGAAAAAAATAGGGATCTAGGCTGTATGTTCTGTCCCCAACCTTGAGGAAGGGATACAGCTCAAGGTGGTAGTCCATGAATGGAACCCTGCTGGACATAGAACAAGGACCAGGCCAGCAATCTCATCCCATTGTGGGCAGAAGCAATGGCCTTTGGGAAACAAATGGACAAACCAGGCTGAAGCCTCCAGCCAAGGTCCAGCAAGGCTTCAGAGTGAAAGACAGGATGAGAGAAGATTCTGGGAGATTTATTGGTGCCCAACAAGAATTGGGCGCTAATAAACCCAAGCGCAAATAGGCAGCAGCCTTGAAGACAGAATGAAACTCAACAGGGATAAATGCAAAGGGCTGTGCCTAGGAAAAAGAAACCAAACACACTGTTACAAGATGGGAGATACCTGTCTCAGCAAGACTACGGGTGAGAAGGATTTCGGACTTACCATCGATCACAAGCAGACTATTTGCCAACAGTGTGAAGTGGCTACAAAAAAGGCAAATGCTATTTTAGGCAGAATTAGCATAGTCTGCAGATCCAGGGAGGTGCTATTGCCCTTCTGTTTGGCACTGGTCAATCCCTCGCTTTGAGTATTGTGTCAAGTTCTAGACGCCACTCCTCAAGAAGGATGCTGACGAACTGGAGCAAGCTTAGAAGAGGGAAACCAGGATGATCAAGGGGCTGGAATCCAGTCCCAGGAGGAAAGATACCTCCCTGGCAGATCTCCTTGGATTTGGATTCCTGCCATGAACAGGAGGTTGAACTCGGTGGCCTTAGAATTCGTTGTTTTATGATTCTATGAGTGCCATCAGCTCATGTCTTCATCGAGAGCAGAGGAGCCAGCCTTGCTAGACTTCTCTTGTCAGGACAAGGCGTGTTGTTACTTGAAAGAGTGTCAAGGTTTTTGTAAGGGCACTCGGCCATTTGCCAACTTTCAACCTCTGCAACCCTTCAAAGCCTGAGGGACCTTCCTTCTCTTCTTCACCTCCTTTGATTCTCAAATAAGGGCCCTTTCCATGCTCTGCGCACCCAAGCAGGGCTCTTTGGGGCCTGCAGTTATTTTGGACATCTATCATACATAGCTGTGAAGTGTCCCCCACAGCTGCCTGGGAGTGGGAGCTCCAGGGAGGCGGGGTGCTGGCAGCCTGGCCTTTTGGCTAGGGGGTGGAGTCTCATTTGCATGCAGGGTTCCCTGAATCCTTTGCGGTGCTTTCAAAATGCTCACTGTAACCTAGGTGTCTCAGATTTCTAGGGGATATATATACCAATCTGGACTAGAGATGGGCACGACTCAGCGAAATTTTCGTTTTCATTTTTTGGTTTCGTTACGCAACGAAAACGAAAACGAAAATTTTCCAGAAAACAAAACGAAAATGAAAACGAAATGAAAATTTTGCCGTGTTTTTCGTTTTCATTATGGCAGACACATTGCATTGAAAAGAATGCTAACGGAAACGAAAAAATTTCGTTTTCGTTTTGTTTTTTCGTTTTGTTTCATAACGAAACCGAAAACAAAAAATGCGCAAAAAAAACCCCAAAAACGAAAACGAACCGAAACGGACCCCTTAACGAAAAATGAAAAATGAAAAATTATTTTTTTGAGTCGTGCCCATCTCTAATCTGGACAGCTGGTGGCAGATGGGTTAGGGGTTGCGCAGGGAGAAGTGCTCTCTGGTGGGCCACCTGGTGGCCAGCTACATGGCCACTCAGCAGCGTCCAGAGCTCAACCGCCCTTTTCGGGAAGACAGCAGGAAAGAGTGATTGATCCGTGATGGTCCCGCCAAAAATGTCACACTTGGACAGGTCTGCTAGCATAGGGGAGTTCTTCAGAGGGGTAGGAACGCTTCTAAAATGTCTTTTGCATCTCTGCATTGGGACATCCCATCTCCTTTCACAAGGCTCCTGAAGTGCTAGGATCATCAGGAGAGGTCCATTGGTGGGAACACAGGGGGCCGCTCCCAGCCTCTGGAACTCCCTCCCACTGGAGGCCAGGCTGGCCCCATTTTTTCTGACCTTCCACAAGCTGGCAAACACCTTTTACCTCAGGCTGGCTTACCCTGAATGAATTGCTGCTGATGGGTTCTCTCTCTCTCTCTCTCTCTCTCTCTCTCTCTCAATAGCTCTTGTGAGTTACTGCTTTGGATGTGTTTTGGTGTTGCTTTTGTTTACCGTTTGTGTGTGTGGCATTTTTATGATCCTTTTGGACATTAGGACACCCCCTTATCCACAGGATCAGTAGCAGCCAATTCACTTAACCATGGTCTGAGAAACAGTAAAAAAAAATATTAAAAGAGATCTCCTAGAATAGGTATTTCCAATGATGCAGTTCCCAGAACTGGACACCAGAGGGCGTGTCAGGATCAGGAAAACAGCAGAGATGTCTCTGCAGCTTAGCCCTAGTAGCTGCAGGATCAGGGCCAGCTTGGTCCCTGTTTGGGCACCCTGTGTTTGCAGGATCCAGCCCTGCTGAGTCAGACTCAGCACCTGTCTGGGTTCTCAGGTTCACCTGAGAGCTCTGAGGGAAGGTCTACTTCAGGAGTGGCTCTCCCTCTGAGAAGATGCTACTACTTATAACCGTGTTGCTTTAATGTAATGCTGTCTATTAATGCTGTATTTATTTATTTATTTATTTATTTATTTATTTATTTATTTATTTATTTATTTATTTATTATGGGACTTCTATACCGCCCATCTTCCCGAAGGAACTCTGAGCGGTTTATAAAAAAGCTGATCAGTTCAGCCTAGACAAACAGGCTCACAAAACAATCAAGACAATACACAAACAGTTTAAAAACAGAGTATGCACCCCTGGTGTAATGCTGCGATCACTAACTAAACAGATGGCATGGGGGGGGGATTTCCTTTTTCTCAAATACTTGAGCATGTCTTAATTGTATTGGACTGTGTATTATCCCTTATTGTTGTAAGCCGCCTTGGGTCCTTTTCCAAAAAGAAAGGTGGGGTAAAAATACTCTAAAATAAAATAAATAAATAGGTATTGGGGTGCGTTGTTGTTGTTGTTGTTGTTGTTGAAGAAGAAGAAGAAGAAGAAGAAATCTTCAGACATATTGCTTCTTCCAGAAATATATTTCTGTGGTGTCCTTTCCAGAACTGGCCACTAGATGGCGGAAGCGACCATGCCATGTATAATCTGCCTTTTGCAGCAATTGGAACTGAGCCCATGTGAGATCCATCTGCTAGCATTAAATGCTGTCTTTTAATGGTGCAAGCTGCCTTAGTTCCTTTTAAAGGAGAAAGGTAGGGTAAATGCATTTTTAAATAAAACAGTGCAAAGCCCTGTTAAAATCCTCTGGCTCAAATTCTTTTGAACAGGAAGGCTCCAGGTGTTTGGAGCTCAGAGCTGCTTGCTCTTTCTACTTCTTATACACATATTTTGCCCCTACGCATGCACGCACGCACGCACACACACACACACACACACACACACAAATGTGTTTCTAGAAAGAGGGTTCTAGAGGGAGGTTTCTGTCCAGAAACCCCTCACTCCTGGTATGTTAAAAAGTCAGGGATGGATTGATTTTCTTGGTGGTCACACTCCAACACATGGAAGGTTGGAGAACAATGGCACACACACACACACACACACACACACACACACACACACACACACACACACACACACACACACACACAAGAAGACTTTTGGAATTTCTTTTGACCGAATTCCAATCTGCACCCAGATTAAAAATAAGGCCACAAAATCGCCTACAGTCACATGATGTCTTTCAGTCAAAACAAACGCTGAATTAAAGCAAAGTTTTGCAAATCATTTGAAAGCACCACTGAATGTATTATGCCTACAATTAATAAACCCAGCGGTGGTACGGCTGTTTAGATTGAACAGTCTTGGTCCCCGGCCAGGGGAGCTGAAGATGCAAAGAGATAAGGGTGGATCCCACCTATTTTCTCCTTTGACACCGATCGTGTTCACATCATGATTGAAATACAGGTGTCAGGAATAACCACAGTGACTCCATAGAATTGGCGAGGATTAGTGGAGTCAGCTCCCCCGTTGACTCAGCAGATCTTGTCTATTTTGTGACTGGATTTCAGCCTATATTTCATAAACACAACATCTACTTCCTCTCAGGGAAAAGGAGCGGAAGGAAGGAAGGAAGGACGGACGGACGGACAGACGGATGGACGATTATACTAGAGGGATGGATGGATGGATGGATGGATGGATGGATGGATGGATGGATGGTATAAGAAAGAAGGAGGGAAGGAAAGAAGGAGTTGATACTGGAGAGAAGGAAGGAAGGAAGGCAGGATGGAAGGAGTTGATATTGGAGGGAAGGAAGGATTGTAAAGGAAGGAAGGAAGGAAGGAAGGAAGGAAGGAAGGAAGGAAGGAAGGAAGGAAGGAAGGAAGGAAGGAAGGATGGATGGATGGACAGATCGAGTTGATACTGGAGGAAAGAAAGAAAGAAAGAAAGAAAGAAAGAAAGAAAGAAAGAAAGAAAGAAAGAAAGAAAGAAAGAAAGAAAGAAAGAAAGAAAGAAAGAAAGGAAAATTCCATAACCTGTGGGAGCTGATGGAGATGTTTTTACTCAGATGCACATCCTGCGGATTAGTCCCATTTGAGAAAGTTCCTGACTGGAAACGCAAATGCCTTTGCCACCCTCGCTATGAAAGTCTCCCTTATTCACGGCTCTTGTTTGTTTGTTTTGAGGAATGGGGTGGAACACCTGAGCCTTCTGAGGAGAGAGTCTGGCACTGGGGCCCCTTTGTTTATCTCTGGCCACCCTTCTTCTGGCAGCGCTCTGCGGAAGAGGGCCTGGGAGCCTTCAGCCTTGGGAGACCTTTCCTCTCATCCTGGCCTCCGGTGTGGAGGTGGTGCCATGGGTTTCTCCCCCCGTGTACCCTACGGCACCTGGCACTGGAGAGGGCGCCATCCTCGCCGGTTACATAACAAGCACGATGAATGAAAGATGATTGTGTTGAGCAACGACACCCAGCCAGCCTCCGTGTGTCGTGTCTCTTCCCGATTTTGACGGGACGGTGACCTTTCACATGATCCTCCTCCATTCTCTTGTCACTTTTGGTGCTCTCTCTCTCTCTCTCTCTCTTCTCTCTCTCTCTTTTGGCTCCATGTTTCTGCAACAGCCATAGTCTAGGGCAGGAAGAAGTGGGGTGGGTGGGTTTGGGGTGGCTCAGCTAATCCAAGTTTGCAGGGGCAGAAGGAGACAGACAGACAGACAGACAGACAGACAGACAGACAGACAGAGTGGAAGCAGACAGGAGGGACTAGGTGTGCACCTAATGAACCTGGGGCTGCAGTCCCAGATGCAACAGGAGCCAGTGTTGCAGGCAGGATTTGAAACGAGGAAACTTTTCGGTGCTAGATCTCAAACAAGTAAGAGAAAGTCTTTTTTTTCACCCAGAAGATCTCTGGTCTCTGGAATTCCCTGCCAGAAGAAGTGGTGGTCGCTGTCAGCTTTGACAGCTTTAAGGAAGGATTGGACATGTTCATGGAGAACAAGGGTATCCATGGCTTTCATGATGGATGCCTAAGGACAACCTCCGGGTTGAAGAGAGAGGGGCAGGATATCTCTCAATGCCATTTGCAGGGAATCGCAAGCAGGGGAAGGCATCTGCTTGGGAATACCATGAAACTAATGGTGAGCCTGTGGGTGAGACAGAATGCTGGACTGGATGGGCTGTGGCCTGTTCCGGCAAGGCTGCTCTTATGTTCTTATGACCTCTGTGCCCCCCACCCCCCGCCCCCCGGCTGGCCCCGCTCTCCTGCAGAATCCCACTGATCAACCAACCGGCGCCCGGCCCTCCAGTCTGGCCCTTTCCAGGGGAGTTTCTGCAGAATCACCCCTGGAAAGGACCCGGGGTGTTCACTGGCTAGAGATGTCTGGGGATAAAAACAAACAACCCCCAAATTTCCCCCAACCCATAAAGCCTTGTGTGGTGAGGCCTGGGAAGATCCCCGAACAAATCTTGCACATGTCTTGTCGAAGGCTTTCACGGCTGGGATCTGGCAGACCCCAGAGCACCGAGACAAACTCCTAGTTCCCTGAGCTCCTTGCCCTCTGAAGATGCCGGCCACAGAGTCTAGTGAAGCGTCAGGAAGAAAAACTTCCAGCACATGGCCAAAGAGCCTGAAAACCTCACAACAATGATCAAATTTTGCATAAGCTGTCTTGGTGGCATACCTAAAAAAAAATGTGTTGCGTAATGACCTTGGAATTAATATTTGGGATTTCTCCGCTCTGTGGTTTACTCCTGTCTGGAAAAAAAAAAGGGGGAGAGGTTTTAAGTGTCTGGATAAAAGCCCTTCAGCCTAAATGGTTTGGAAGTCTTCCCCCCTGTTTGCCGAGGAAGCCTAGCTATCTTAAGAGATTTCCCCTGGGGAAGGATTGAGCCACTTGGAATGAGACATCTCAGGACCAGGCCCGTAGACCGGTTAGCAAGGGAGAGGGCAAGGCCAAGAGCCATTAAGGGTATTTGTACACGACCCCTAAACTCTGCGGCAAATGGCTGCCAGCTCCGGAGCTTACAATTGTTTCCCCACCAGCTCCGGAGTTTGCAGGAAATTAAGTGCGACCACGCCCACCTAAGCGCGTCCCAGCGCACTTTTCATGTACCTGCTCTTGGAGAGTGAAAATCACCAGGTCCTGAAGTAATCTGGTGAGTGCCGGGCTCTCCTCGCTTCTGTTTGTTATTTTTGCCTCCCGCCCCTTTAAGAGAAGGAATCAGGACCACAAAGGGCGGCTTCGGAGGCGAGCCTGCATTTTTTTCCTCTCTTTTTTTCTCCCTCCCCTCACACAGACAGGAGCAAGGAAGTGCGGAGGGGTGGGGACGCAGGAAGAGCAACGAACCCCCAAGATCTCTGGTCCGAATTTAAGTGGCCAGCGGATCTTAGGGGTTGTGAGAAAAGGCCCCAAGGTGGTGGATGGATGGATGGGCTGGATGGTGTTGGTCGCCATGCCTGAGTTTGTGAACCCAAGGAGAGGAGGGTAGTTTTTGTGGCCCAACCACACACAGTCTGAATCCCTCCGGCCGGATTTGCAACCTTCACACCGGGCGCATGTTCGACACGGATGACTCAGGGTGTGTGGGTTGATTCCTGGAGGCAGCTGGCAAGACGGGGCCAGAAACTTAATCATAGGCCCACATTGGTTCATATCTTGAAAATAACACAACATCCACACCACCAACCCTCTCCCAAATGGGGGAAAGCCAAAACCAAGGTTGGGAGATCCCTTTATAGTATCACTGAGCTCACCTAAAGGAGTGGAGTCCTGGGAGAGTGCAGATAATGAGGGCAGGAGAATGGCTGGCTTAGATCTCTGGCTGGGGAGCAGGAAGTTGGGAGTTCGATCCCCCTCTGGGCCTCCTTATTAAGGGGTGGGCTAGATGACCCATAGGATCCCCCCAGCTCTTTAGCTCTAACTGCAAGACAGTTCTGCGGTTCAGACATTGGGCTACTGGACCAAAGGCTGGGAGTCGATCCCCCTCTGGGCCTCAATTTAAAAAGGATGTTGACCACCTTGAGCGGGTGCAGAGGAGGGCGACCAGAATGGTTGAAGGTCTGGAAGAAATGTCTTATGAGGAACGGCTTAGGGGACTGGGAATGTTTAGCCTTTCAAAAAGAAGGCTGAGAGGGGATATGATAGCTATGTTTAAATATTTGAAAGGATGTCATATTGAAGAGGGGACAGGTTTGTTTTCCATGGCTTCAGAGACTAGGACTCGGGGTAATGGAGTCAAACTACAGGAAAAGAGATTCCAGTTGAACATTAGGAAGAACATCATGATGGCTAGAGCTGTTGGGCAGTGGGAAATGCTGCTACAAAGGAGGGTGGTGGAGTCTCCTTCTTTGGAGGAGGTTTTTAAGCAGAGGCTGGATGGCCACCGGTCGGGGATCCTGTGATGGGGGTTCCTGCATGGCAGGCGGTTGGACTGTCTGGCCCTTGAGGTCTCTTTCAACTCTATGACTCTGTGATTCTATGATCCAGAAGGTCTCTTCCAGCTCTGCAGTTCTAAGGTTGTTGTTGTTGTTGTTGTTGTTGGTGGTGGTGGTGGTGGTGGTGGTGGTGGTGGTGGTGGTGGTGGTGGTGGTTATCTGTCTTAGGAGCTAAAAACTGTTCCAGCACTTCTGGAGGTCTTTGTCTATGTCTGCTTGTGAAAGCTTCAGGAGGTGATGCTCTACTTGAAGTTGCCACATCCCTCACCTCTTGCCCCTCATCGCTTGCCCATCCTGTCCACAAAACCACATTGTTCTTCTCCAGGGTTCCTGGTAGAAGCCTCCTTGCCAAGCTCTTCAAGAGGGAACCCTGTAGGGTTTTTTTATGGCTTTGGGAATGTGTGAGAAACATTCTCCAATGGTGGAGGAATCGCGTGGACGCTCCACTCGCCATGATTTCCCCAAAGAAGCGATGATTCAGACTTCTTCCGAAGGATGGAGTCCGTCTGGTGCGCCTTCCGTCACATGGGCTAACCCATCCAAGAGGCAATGCCTAATTAGCATCTAATTAAAAACAATTGGGGGGTTCCTTGGAGGAACTTCACTAATCAGGCAAAAACCACATCCTTGGTGGTTAGGCTAGTTCCTGACTCAGCAATCAGGAAGGCGCCAGACAAGATCTCCTAGGCTCTTGGGTTGGAGTCGTGATACAGAAGGCCTGTCAGGAAGTTCCCTTGCCTCCCTCATTCATTCATTCATTCATTCATTCATTCATTCATTCATTCAATAATATTTTAATCCTGCCTTTCTCCCGAAAAGGGGTTCACATCCTTAAAAAGTAGCATTTGAAAGCTAAAATCAGTAAGTGTGCTTTTTAAAAAAAAAAAAGAATTAAATAGGTATTATGTTAAAATGGTAAATGAAAGTGATTTTTAAACACATTTAACTCAACCGCACACAACCATCCGTCTAAAGCCCTTCTCAGACCACCAAAAGCTTGCCTGAAGAGAAAGGTCTTCCCTTGCTTGTGGAAAGAGAGTAAAGATGAGACCGGCCTGGCTTCCAGTGGGAGGGAGTTCCACCGTCCCCACCCCATGCTCTCCCACTGATTAGTGGCAGAACTGTCCGGCGTTGACATCAAACAGTGCACAGTGAATGCTAAGCACCATTTATTTGCCGCGGAGTGCATGAACCTAAAGACCGGCGCCTGTCGCCAACGGGCCAACAAGAGAAGGAACTGAAGATTCGCCAGATCCTATAACGAGTGTCTTCTGTGGATCAACGTGGGCCCAATCCTCTCCACCCTCAAGAGTTAACGCAAACTCAACCAACCAGTCTGTCTCCTGCAACCTCAGAGAGCATGCTGGGCACCCGATTAGGAAACACCTCCGAGGAACCAGCCAGATAGATAGTCAAGGTCCAATGACTCTCGTGCGGCTGCTTCTCCGGAGTGAAACAAAAGACTGCCTGTCTGCTTGTGTGCCTTGCCCTGCTCTCCCAGGATCGGGGGACCTTCGAAGTGGCTTCAGAAAGAGGCTGGGATAGATCCGTGGTTCTCTACCGGTGGGTCCCCAGATGTTTTGGGACTGCAACTCCCAGGGATCCCTTCCAGCACAGCGAGTGGTGGAGGCTTCTGGGAGTTGCAGTTCGGGAACATCTGGGGAGCCACCAGTGGAGAACCACTGGGATAGAGGGGATGTTCGGGGAATGGGGACCCTCAGGCGGAAAGCAAGGAGGAGGCACAGGGGCCTCCCTGCCAGGTTCATGTTCATGATGGAAAGGTAAAGGGGATGCCCAGGGAAACACACACACACACACACACACACACACACATCCCCCCATGGTTTCCTTTTCCTACCGCTTTCCTGAAACTTCCACCATTGGGTAGCTTTGTGTGAGTGTGTAAATGTATGGTCCCTTGCTCTGCTCCACAGTTGTCTCGATGCCACCATTCCAAAAGCATGGGAGTGTCTCCCTACATTCTCTGCTGCATGTGGTCCTCCCAAGCCATCCATGTCCTGTCCCTCGCCTGAACATTATGAGGCTTTTGTAGAATCCTAGAGTTGGAAGAGACCTCAAGGGCCATCCGGTCCAACCCTCTGCCATGCAGGGACCCCCATCACAATATTTCCGACAGATGGCCATCCAGCCTCTGCTTAAAAACCTCCAAAGAAGGAGACTCCACCACCCTCCTTTGTGGCTGCTTATCCCACTGCTGGACAGCTCTAACCTGTTCCTCATAATGTTTAAATGGAATCTCTTTCCCTTTATGGGCCAGAAGTTGTGGGCTGGGTGGCGAACTGTTTGTGCTGACTCTAATCAGGGTGTGACAGAGGCGACCACTGCTGCTTCTTGGAAAATGTACACAATTATTTGTTTATCGACCACCCCATTGTGGCTGGCGCACTCTTCCAGGCAGTTTATAAGCAGCTGAACGCAAACTGCAGCAAGGCAAAGAGCGCTGCTTATATACCGCCCCATGGTGCTCAAAGCGACCGCTGGATAGTTTACATGTAATTATGCAGGTTGTATCACACACACAGAGAGAGAGAAAACTGGGTCCTCATTTTTCCAACCGTGGAAAACAGGAAAGATGAGTGAACCTCGAGCCCGCTGCTTGGGACTAGAGATGGGCACGAAATGAAAAAAAAAATTGTTCCGTTATTTGTTATTCATTGTGTTACATAACAAAATGAATAACAAAAATTGTGATGAAATTGGAACGAACTGAACAGAACCACAAAAATTAGGCTCATTACATTTCGTTTTTGTTAATAGTGACGTGCAATGAAATGAGCAGTTTTTAAATGTTAAAAAACGTCCTGAATATCCGTAAAAACCCAACGATAATTATTTATTCTGCCTGATAATACCTACCGGGGGGTTGGGGACCTTAAAAGTGCATTTATGTCTTTTCTCAGATAGCTCTATCTTTTTTCCTTTAAGGGGTTGGGGACATCGATCCAAAATGGCTCCCAGATGCCTAATATTGATTTCTTGGGTATTAAAATGCCCTGGACGTCCGTAAAAACGCAATGATAATTATTGAAATTATTACCTACTAGGGGGTTGCAGTCCTTAAAATGTTTCTTTTTGTCTTTCTCCCATCACGATATATTTTTTCTTTTCCCTTTAAGGATGACACAAAATGGATTCCAGCCACAAGATGGATGCAGTTGCAAACCATGTGATGGGATCATGTAAATTCTTGGACAATTTCAACCAATAGCATGCCCAGGTTGCAGACTGGGTAGGTGGGGCAGCCACAGAGGGCATAAAAAGCTTTGGCATCCCCTGTCCTCCTTGCAGTCTGCGGTGGGAGTTAGGGTGGGATTGCTGTCTCTACGACTCGTTACTTTAGGCCATTCAGGCAGGTGTGTGTCTCTGTGTTCGTGCTGGCTGCAGCCTGGCTCTTAGGGGAGAGAAAGAAGAGATTTCTCTTGAAGCCTCCCTGCGTACCTAGTCTATACTGTGTCTCTGCCAGCATCATTTTTTTAGTGTTTTCCCTCTGGTCTGTGGCGTTGGGGGACTTTCGCGTACGGAAATGCTTTAAGTCGCGCAAAAAGCGGGTAAAAACAAAAAACAAAAAAAGATTTTTTTTCCAAAAATTCACGAAAAAATGAAAATGAACCGAAACAGACCCGCAACGAAAAACGAAAAGCCGAAACATCATTTTTTTGATTCGTGCCCATCTCTACTTGGGACTGGACCCTGGCAAGTTGGGTTAAATGTTTAGCCATTGCCCCATGAGACGCCTCTCGGGAACCCGAAAAGACCACACCACGAATGAAGCCAAAGTCTAAAATCTCAAACAACAGCCAGCGGGACAGCCGTCTATGCCCGATCGCCTACGCACGCGAGACACACAATCCTGCACGTATTCATGAACATCGTTTGGGTGCCCGACACCCACCCACCACTTCCGGTTCGAGCCCCTTCCGGTTTTCCAGGTAATATAAACCAGGAGCCTCCAAGGATGGCAAGGTTTTGCTGTTGTGTAAGCATTTGGCCCGGTTGCATCTGCCCAGGGCTCCGGTCCCCGCCCCCTCCTGGGCAGAGCAGTGCTTTGCTCAAGTGGCAGGCAGGCAGGTGTGTGTGTGTGTGTGTGTGTGTGTGTGTGTGTGTGTGGCTCGTGGCCAAGGCCTCGCCAAGCTCAGCCCCGGAGGGCACTCCGCCTCCCAAAGCAAACAGCTCCTGCCCCGTGCGTTGAGATTGCATCAGCCAGGGGGAGCGAGCAAGCAAGCAAGCAGGTGATGTCATGGCCTGGGAGCCTTGGAACGAAGGAGCCCTTTGTGTGCCTGTGAGTGTGTGTGTGTGTGTGTGTGTGTATGTTTCCAAATTTCCTCTTGAACAAATAGCCCGATTATCTGTCATCGGGTCGCAGGCAAACTTTGCCCAAGGTGAGCAAACAGGTCAGAGGGAGGTTCAGCTTGGCAGCGGCTCAGAAAGTTCGAAAGGTTGGCCACCAAGTAGCCTTCAGGCCACCTGACTCCACCCAGAACTGGTGGGGGATGACCTGGTGGGGCAGGAAAGTAAGGACAACCCCACACCCCAGGAAGGTGCTGGCCTTGCCCCTTCCCCACCCCCCTTCAGCAAAGCCTGTTGGTTGGTTGGTTGGTTGGTTGGTTGGTTGGTTGGTTGGTTGGTTGGTTGGTTGGTTGGTACGTGGCAGCCCCCCTGCTTCACGCAGCAGCTGCCAGTGGGAAGGTTAAGATTGCTTTGTGACTCCCCTCCATTCCTTCTTTGTCGGGAAAAATGCAACTGGATCTGTTGCAAAGGAGCGCCCAGGAAAATGGGTTCCCCAGTGAATTGACACCTGCCCACCAAGAGATTGAAAATTCCTGGAAATTTTGAAGCCATGGGAAATAACAGGATAAAAACATCCCCCTGCCGAAAAAGAAAACAATTTCCATGAAATTTTACTTCTCTTTGCCCACCACACTAGAGTCAGCAGAGAGGGGGTGGAAATCAGCCTTGTTTACAGCTTGTTGATTACTTGGATCCTCTCCTCCTCAGGGTCTCCCTGTTTTGTTGTTTTTCAAGACTCAGTGATGGCAATAAAAGAGT
>JAHTLZ010003423.1:2225695-2243407 GCA_023846285.1 Phrynocephalus versicolor | reverse complement strand
TATTATTATTATTATTATTATTATTATTATTATTATTATTATTATTAATTGTCATTGTGTGTATATACACAGTATACACATACAACGAAATTCAGACACACAGAGACCAGATTCAACACAAACACACACACACACACACATAAATCCCCAAACACTCTCATACACATTAAAAACAACCTTCAACACACACACATAAAAAATCCCCGATCACTCCCCCACCCACCAACCTCCCCCACCCCCCCAAAAAAAACACACAAGCATCTACACAACAGGCTAGGTAATACTGTCCAAGTGCTCACTGCTGGTGGTCCCTTGAGTTCATTATTAAGTGCAATTATAGCTCTGGGATAAGTGCCAATACAGCCATTTAACCTGAATACAGGAGGCTGTGAAAGGGCGACGTTGGGTGCCCACAGAAAGGGCTCCGAGGGCCACCTTTGGCACCCGTGCCATAGGTTCGCCAACACTCTCCTAGAATCTCGGGACGAGCGATGAGTAAGTTTTAGTAGGAGTTACATCTCTCTGTAATCAGAGGAGGAAGGTCTGCCCCGCCTCCTCTTTACTTTCTTTAGAGAGGTGGCCTCCTAGGAGGAACAGCTGTCCTCGGGTGACCCCTGGCCAAGTGGCTGAGCACCCTCCCCCTCGCCTGTTTGAGCATCAGGCCTTTCCTGACAGCACCCTCGGTGAAGAGGCTGCCTGAAGACCACCTGGGCACTTCCCCTGGGCAAGAGACACGAGACTAAGGGAGACCCTTCCTAGCCCCTGGAACACCAGGCTCCATTTGGGGGTGCCTTGTAGGAGCAAAGAGGAAATGGATGCCACAACCTGTGTTGTGGTGCTCACGAGAGTCCCTGGTTGACAGAAGGGTGAGCCCATTCGAAGGTGGTGCTCTTACAGAGGGGTTCGGGTCTTGGGGAAGGCAGATGTGGCCACAAGAGATGCTGGCGGCCATGGGTGGGGTCGTGCTTGGTCTCCATCAGTGCCAGACTTTTGGCCTTAGACCCACGTGGGTCCTCCAAGGTAGTGGTGGTGAACCTTGGGCACTCCAGATGTTTTGGACCACAACTCCCACAGTCCTTTTGTCATTGGCAATCTAGGCTTGGAATTCTGGGAGTTGTGGTCCAAAACATCTGGAGTTTTTAAGGTCCACCGCCACTGCTGTAGGGCTTTGCTTCCGGCAGAGGTGCTGTTAATGGGCCCCACAGAGAGAGGAGGGGATTTTCCACCAGGCACAGCTGGAGTGTTGTCAGCCCCCATCACAGGAATTCAGCTGATTGACACATCAGAGGAGTTTGACTCATCCTCCAGAGGAAATTCCACTCCTTCTTGACTGATGTATAAGAGGCCAGGTCTTAACCCTGCTCTTCCCTTTGAGCTCGGCCTCTGCTCCCAGGGCAGTTCCCGAAGAGAAATGAAAAGGCCTCCTGGTCCACTCTCCCCTTCTTCACAGGTGACCAATAAACAGAAATATGTTTGAAGAGGAGGAGACGAAAGGAATGAGACCACGAGAGGATGTTGTCACCGGAAGACCTCATTGTGCAAGGCCACCGTGGAACTATTGGCGGCTGAGAGGCCTGGCAGGGTGAAAGCGAGAGGGACCCATTTCCCCCCCCCCATTTTGGACACCCAAGCCAACACGCCCCGCTGGTGCATTTAAGTCTTTGCACCAGCCTTTGAAAACCACGAGGTTCTGCTGCTGAGCGGAACGAAAGGCACAGGCTGACCAGGAAGGATGTTGCAGCAACCGACCACAGGACAGCCGGTTGGGCAAGAAGGAGGGCCATTGGAGCGAGTCACACTTCCTGGGCCTTTCACTTGAGTCAACAAACCGCACGGCCGTTTCTGCCAGTGTCCCATGACTCAGAGGGCTGTCAGGAAAGGGTCTCAGGAACAAGACAGAATTCTTCTCCTGGGGTCCAAGGAGGAGGTAACGGACACTTCCAGGATCTGCTTTCTGCTCCTGGCTGCCTTTGCAACCCGAGTTGCCTCTCCGGGCCATACAGCATGGCTGCCTCTCCCGTGTCTGATGGAGCTAGGCAAAAGGCACTGTCCCCAGCCCTCCCCTATTCTTCTTTAAGTGCCAGCACATTGGTGATCAGTAGCATAACCTGTTTTGTCTTTTTTTTAAAAAAAATCTAAAGCTATTTTAAACACAGCAGCCGTGCCCACTGCAAACCATTGGCTTAATTTCTTAAGCCAGGATGTTCTTCTATGCCCTGGGCCATGACAACTGGACTTCTTTTCTTGAGAGATTGAAACGTTTTGCGGCTCATCCAAGCAGCTTCGTCAGTCTGAGGAAAGTTAGTGGCGAGGTGGCAGATACAATGAATCTAGGTATAAGAAAGATTTGAAAATGTATGGTTTTTATAATGAACAGTCAGTGTTTGATATAAAAAAAGTTAGTCTTAGATGATGTTAATTAGGAAAATATATAATTTTTTGTTAGAATGGAAAATGGAAGATGAACATGTGAAAGAATCAATGATACAATGGGCAAAAAAATGGGGTTATAATATGGAACTGGAGAAGTGGCAAAAACTTTGGAAGAGAAATCTTAAACAAACAATGGCAACATAGTATAAAGAAAATCTGTATAAAATGTTTTACAGATGACATTTTCCACCTGCTAAGTTAGCTAAAATGTTCCCAAATCTGTCTGGTAAATGGGGTTTTACTATCATGCATGGTGGACGTGTGGCAGGGAGTTCCACAGACTAACAACGCGCTGGGTGAAAAAATATTGGTACCTTGGTATGTGTTATTGCGCATTATTGAGCCTTTATTGGGCTATTGAGCCTTTTGCCTAAGTGCTAAGGGTGCTAGCACTGTTCTTTTTAACATGTTGTTGATTGTCCATTGTAATCGTGTGTATGGTACTTATTGCTATTGAATTGTCTATTGTATTTGTATTGATGACCGTTGTTTGGTCCGTTGTTGGAAGCCGCCCAGAGTTCCCCCTGGGAAGATGGGCGGGATATAAATTCAATAAATCAATCAATAAATAAATAAATTATGAGTCCGAAATATTTCATTTTTCTTCTCTTTATGGGATTGCAAATTTCTAGCTTTTTATTCATGCACCGCAATGTGGCCATGTTAGTAACTCTGGCTGAGAGGTGTGTCTGTACGCCCGCCTTTCAAATGCTTCCATCTTCCTGCCTAACGCATTTGTAAGTGTCCGAGTTCTGAAACCCCTATCACAGGCCGGACGGCTCCCCTTGGTGAACAACAGCGTCCACGCATTGTGAGTGGACAGAGGCAGGCTGGGAGGGGATGTGTATCACTTTCAGAGCAGATCATTGTTTGAGAGGGATGTGGGGATGGGGTGTGGGGGGAGATGGCAAGGAGTTGGGGGGATATGATTGAGATGTACAAAATAATGCAGGGCATGAGTAAAGTGGTTAGAGGGAAGCTCTTCTCCCTGTCACAAAATACCAGAACTAGGGGACATACACTCAAACTGAGGGCGGGGAGAGTAAGAACAGACAAAAGGAAAATATTTTTTCACCCAACACGTTGTTGGTTTGTGGAACTCCCTGCCACAGGAGGTGGTGATGGCATCTGGCCTGGATGCCTTCCAAAGGGGATTGGAGAGATTCCTGGAGGCAAAGTCCATCCCAGGTGACAAGCCATAATGGAGATGTGTCATCTCCAGGCTTAAAAGCAGGGTCCTTCAAGGGCCAGATGCAGGGGAGTGGTTGCAGGAGACAGGGATCTAGTCTCATGCTCTCCCAGGTGCATCTGGTGGGGCCACTGGAAGATAGAGGAAGCTGGACTAGATGGGCCTTTGGCCTGATCCAGCAGGGCTCCCCTTAGGTTCTTATGTTCTTATTATGTTCTTAAGGAGTTGAGTGGCATGCCTGTGGCCAAGGCAGAACCCAATGGGCCGGTGGGCAAAGATGTTCAGGGATCTTTGGGCTGGATTGGGCCTTTTCTGCAGAAGGTGGCTTCCCGAGGGAGGACTGCCATCCCTAAAGCACGTTGTCCTTCTGTTGCCAAGCCCTGTCATAGCCCGGTCCTCCCTCCCTCCTCCTCTGCCCGATTAGGAAAAGCACACACTGGAAGAGGCAGGACTGAGCCCCTGCATGACTCACTCTGGGTGGCCCGCTGCCACTGCCATGAGCTTTGACTCATTCTCTCTGGAGGCCACCGCCATCACCACCACCGCCAGGCAGGGATGAGGCGGAACAAAGCTGCCAGGAGGAGGTGTGCCTTTCTAATTATAGCCGTGTTTGTTTTAGAGTAAAGAGGCAGGGAGGATGATTCCCCACTGAAATTCCCGGCCCGCTTCGGGCGTGAGTCATTTCCAGGCAGCTTACGTTGGGCTTAGAAAGATCCATGTCGGGGATGAGGCGAGGCACAACTCCTTGTGTGTTTGCGTGCGTGCGTGCGTGCGCGCGCACGTCGATGAGCTCCACCAGCTCCTAAGCCAAAGAGGCACCGAGAAGAGGCGAAAAGGCAGGCCAGCCGGGCAAAGTGTTCAGCGACGCCCCTCCTTCGTTCTGAGTCTTCCTGCTCGGCAACGTTTCCCAGTGGCTTCACTGGGCCTGTCTGCTGGTCTCTGAACCCCGATGGGGATTGGCGCTTTGCTCCCAAGAGCCGCATCGAGGCTGGAGGTGCCTCGAAGCAGGGATGTTGAGTTGGCAAAGGGTTTGGTCCATTCCCCTCCTGGGTCAGCTCCAGGCCAGAGGAGAAGGGGCAAAGAGAGAGAGCAATGGGGTGGATCAACGCGGCCTTAGGAAAGCAGGGCCAGTGGTGGTGACCAGGAGGCAGGCTGGCAGAAAATCACCTGAAAAGATGCCCTGATGCC
This sequence comes from Phrynocephalus versicolor, assembly GCA_023846285.1. Taxonomy (NCBI): domain Eukaryota; kingdom Metazoa; phylum Chordata; class Lepidosauria; order Squamata; family Agamidae; genus Phrynocephalus; species Phrynocephalus versicolor. Next base: position 2,238,597 of record JAHTLZ010003423.1, on the reverse strand, counting down.
CACCTACTACCCTCCCCATGCCCCTGCTGAGATTCTTCAGAGAAGCTTCTCTCCTGCCGAGAAAGGCCTTTGCCGTGGAAACAAGTGGAAGCCGGACCCCGGGCGTGAGGTCCCAGCCGGAACAGGTGAAGGCGACTCACCCTCATGCGCAGCCAGTGGTTCCTGTGGCGAGAACCAAGCCCGGATCTCAACGGGAGGACTTGGCAGGAACAGCACCTCCACTGCCAGCTCCGGCGATGGCTTTCCTTGGCCAGGCACCCGGCTCGGGCAGGAGTCATCAAGAAAACGCAGCGAGCGAGCGTGGCTCCAGTTCATAGTTTTAGGAAGCAGCGGGCGTGGGTCCAGAGCCAAGCCTAGGTCAGCCTCTTTGCTTCCTTACAGTCCCTGGAGCCATCTGGGGCGTTTCGTCATCATTTGACGCTGCAGCAGGCCCACCCTTAGTCCAGAGGGGATTTCTGTCCCTCCTCCAGCGAAACACTTCTGCTCTCTTTCTAGCACAAGGCCACCACTTGACATATCCAAGGAGCAGTGGGAGAGGGGGATGGACTGTAAGAGCATAAGAACATAAGAACCTAAGAAGAGCCCTGCTGGATCAGGCCAAAGGCCCATCTAGTCCAGCTTCCTGGATCTCACAGTGGCCCCACCAGATGCGTCTGGGAGCACATGAGACTAGATCTCTGTCTCCTGATCCCACTCCCCTGTATCTGGCCCTTGAAGTACCCCAATTTTAAGCCTGGAGATGATACATCTCCATCATGGTTTGTAACCTGTGAGGGACTTTTCCTCCAGGAATCTGTCCAATCCCCTTTTGAAGGCATCCAGGCTAGATGCCATCACCACATCTTGTGGCAGGGAGTTCCACAGACTAACAACACATTGGTTAAAAATTATTTTCTTTTGTCTGTTCTCACTCTCCCAGCCCTCAGTTTGAGTGGATGTCCCCTAGTTCTGGTATTTTGGGAGAGGGAGAGGAGCGTCCCTCTATCCACTTGACTCATGCCCTGCATTATTTTGTACGTCTGAATCATACACACACACCCTGGTGCCTTTTTTCCAGACTAAAGAGCCCCAAATGTTTTAGCCTTTCCTCATAAGGGAGGTCCCCCATCCCAGTAATCATTTTAGTCACTCTCCTTTGCACTCTCCTTTGCACTCTTTTTTTGAGATGGGAGAGAGATGGAAGGGAAAGATCACCCACAGGCTGGGGTCTCGCCTTCCTTTCCCCTGCCTCAAATGCCTCCTGGCTGTCACTGGTCCCACCGGTGAAGTGCTCCAAAAGGCCTACGTATAAAGCGCAGCCACCGTGCACCCCTGAACCCTCTGTCTGTCCTCCCCATCCTCCGCTTCCGATCCTGTCTCCCGTACTGCCCAAATCTAGACTGTAACCCCCTTGGAATGGAACTCAGGCAGGCCTTGTTTCTCCCAGAGGGCATATAGCAGAAAAGCGAAACCATTATCAAAACGCGCCTGCCAGCAAAATATCACCTTGTAGCGCTTGAAAGAAAAACAGGTTTATTTCGGGGTAAACTTCCACAGATCTTCTGGGCTCAAAGAGACGTGTTAGTTTTGAAAGAGCTACAATGTCTCTGTTGTTTGGGCTGCAATAAAACCTTTTTTAAAAACAGTTATGGTTCCCAACTGGAACATTATGCAGCCACAGCTGCTTCTAAAGCAATCGTTACTGAATCAGTTTAACTGACGGGGAGGTTAAATTAAAAACTGGTGATGATATGCTTGCGATGATTGATTTCTCCTCGGTGGGCCTGGAGACTGTGGGTACACCAGCTTCCCCCTTAAACTGATCTGGAACTGTAATTGTTTGTTTGTTTGTTTGATTGATTGATTGATTGTTTGTTTGTTTGTTTGTTTGTTTGTTTGTTTTGGGGTGATTGGGGGAAAGCTTCCTTTCCCTTCCAAAAACTTCCTGTCCATTTCATAGATTAAATGCCTAGCAGTATTGGTGGTGGACCTTTGGCCCTCCAGATGTTTTGGACCACAGCCCCCACAGTCCTTTTGTCAATGGCAATGCAGGCTCGGGGTTCTGGGAGTTGTGGTGCCAAAACATCTGGGGGGGGGCGAAGGTTTGCTACCACCAGGTGGATCCCTTTATAAAAGCTACTGAAAATCATCATCATCATCATCATCATCATCATCATCATTGCAAGCTTTCCTGGATGAATCCCACTTCTTAAGGGCAAGAGGAATTTGCCCACAAAAATTTGCAAGGTTTTTTTTTTAATTTATTTATTTTATTTTATTTTTGCATTGGTGGCCTATAAAGGCATCGCCTTCAGCCTACTCTTCCATCTGTATTTTGCAATGGCCGCATGGTTTTACACACACACACACACACACACACACACACACACACACACACACTTTTATTTCAATAGATTAAATGGTGAAGATTCTTGGCCTGGCCTCTGGCAAGCCTCAAAGGAACACCAGAGGGAGAATTGTGCAAAAAAAAAAAGCAAAATGCTTGCAGACTTCTTTGACCAGTTGTTTTGTTTTGTTAAAATCTAAAAACAAGCCACTCAAGATCCATCAGGGGTTTTGTTTTGTTTTAACTACCAGGGTAGCCAAATGTTTCTGCAGGATGCCTGGAGGCCTGCCCGGCTCCCTGGGAGGGCTTTAAATTGCACCCCCTGGGGGGGGGGGAATTATACTGAGATAACAGCCCCTCTGCCACCCCTCACCCCACCTAGGCAGGAACCTGAGGGCTGGGCCCGGCTTCCTTGAAATGGGCTAGCTTGCATCCCCAAGGAAGGGTCAACTGCATCTCCCCTAGCATTGGCCAGGATGGTGGCTGTATTTTGGCCCAAGGGCCAAATTTCCAGCGTGTGTGGTGGTTGTGGGGTGTTGCAAAGCATCAGAGGGGTCTTTTTCAGGTTGGAAGGAAAGCTTCCCCTCCCCTTCCCCTGCAAGAGCAACAGACACTTGGAAAACCAGCACTTAATTCTTTTTTTGTTTTGTTTTTTGGCCCCATAGAGTGGAACTGCACCGGCCGTTCACTTCAGCAGGAAAACATCTATGGAGGGAGGTGGCACGGTTGGGTGTTCATTCAGATAGCTACCCTCCTTTGGCTTGAACTACCTCGCAGGGTGGTTGTGAGGGCAAAATGGAGGGCAAAGGGCTAGAATCAGGACAGATGCCCCAAAGCCAGGAGGTCTGTTCTTTCGAGTCCAGGGATTTCCGAAGTCTTTCGTTCACCACTTCCTCTTCCTTCCTTCCTTCCTTCCTTCCTTCCTTCCTTCCTTCCTTCTTTTTTCTTTCTTTCTTTCTTTCTTTCTTTCTTTCTTTCTTTCTTTCTTTCTTTCTTTCTTTCTTTCTTTCTTTCTTTCTTTCTTTCCACTTCTGGTCCCAAAGCTCTTCCAGACTGTTGCAAGCACCAGGGTGTGGGGGAGTGGAAGCCTCCAGGTGTGAATGCATTTCTGCACCCCTGCATCTTTTTTGCAGCTGTTTTAGGGGCTAAAAATGACTCAATTCCAAGGGCCCTTTTTAAAAACAAAATCAAAATAAAGGGTACCCTCCCAAGGGCCACAAGGAGCTGGCGCCCCTGCATTCAGCACATGCTCAGGAGCCTCAGCCAGTGAGTGGGCCATGAGTATATCCTTCATGGGTCTTCTCAAATGGGCAGAGAGCAACTTCTAGAGCTCAAGGAGGAGATGGGGGGGGCGTGGGAGAGCCTGGTTGCAGAGGCTGGGGGTTCGGCTGCTGCTGGGGGTCCCATGGGTCACCAGAGTGGTGGTGGGGAGACTGGGCTTGGCTGCCTGCAGCTGGGCCACGGGGGGAGCCCCCCCTTGGGACATTTTTTTGCAGCTGAGACATTTTTGCAGACCAGGAATGCGGCTTTGCCGGTTCTTTTCTGCCGCGGTTTCCCGGGGAATTCAAGTCCCTGAGCGCCCGAAGCGCACCTGACAACTCGACCCCACCTTTTCCCCCCTCCCCCGCCATAATGGGGAGGGGGGTCTTCTTCTTTACCTCCGAGGAGGAGGAAGAGGAGGCGGAGGCGGAAGGGGGTGTTGCTGGATCCCGGGGGCTCTGATCTGACCCGGTGGAGACGGCTCCGTCTTTTGCCCTCTCATTTTGCCGCCCCCCCCCCCCGCTGCCGCTGCCTCCCTTTTTCCCACGACCCAGGCAGGCCAGGCAAGGGGCCCGATTCTGCCTGCCCCAGGACCCTTTAGCCTGGCGGCGGCGGCGGCAATAACAGATGAGTCACCGGATGCAACCCAAGCATCTGCTAGGACAGCTGCGGGCCAGAGGTGGCCGGAGCCGCGGTGGCTTCGGCTGGCGCTGGAGAGGTTGCGCTTCTTCTGGTCCAGGGATCGGGCGCTCCCCACCCCCTACCCCCCAGGCTCAGTGGGTCTCGCTCTCCACCACCTCCCCCCCCCCTCAGCTCAAGCGCCCTCGCTTAGATCCTGAAGTCTCTTCCCGACGCTCCATGGGATGCGGCTTCCCTGTGTAGCATCCTCGCCACTTGGACCAAGAGGCACCAGCTCCTAATAAGCCATCCTGAAACAAGAGCCATCTTGTTGGAGGAGGGGGGAGGGGAGGGATCGTCCAGGGTCAGACTGCCCTGGGGGTTATGCAACTACTCCTGCACCAGAAGGGCTGCCCTCCGTTCCTGCCCCCCCCCGCCGCCGCCGCCTGTCCTCCTGCTCTAGAGAAGTGGGGGTCTCCTTGGTATTTCTGCTCCCCCTGGTTTGGCCAGACTCAAATAGCTAGATTATTAGGGACCAGGGCAGAAAGGATATCCTGCCTGCAGTAAAAAGAAAAGAAAACCCTGGATGGATGCAGATGACTTAACAAAGTAGGAGGAGATAGACAAGGGGGCTAGAATCCTGATGGCAGGTTGTGATGTAAGCAACGTATATACAAAGAGAACTGCCACAACAGCCACTGCAAAGAAACAGAGGAGAAAGAAAAAAGGGGGGAGGGAACACCACACACACCCCCGTCCATTTCCCAGCCATTTCAAGCACCAGCCACCACGTGATCTTGACCTAGACATGATGGTTCTGTTGATGCAACCAAGAATCGCATTGGCTTTCTTGGCTGCCGTGTAACACTGCTGACTCCTGTTCAATTTGTGGTCCACCCGGACTCCCAGGTCCCTTTCACAGGCACTCTTCTCCAGCCAGGTGTCTCCCATCCTATAGAAGAGACACACATGCAGAGGTGAAGGCTGGGGATGATCCAAAAGCTCTTGGGTGTTAGGAAGAGCATGTCCAAACTCAGGCCTTCCTGATGTTTTGGACCACAACTCCCAGAATTCTCAGCTTAGATTGCCAATGACAAAGGACGGTGGGAATTATGGTCCAAAAGATCTGGAGTGCCGAAGTTTGGACATGCCTGAGAGGAGGCACCAGCTGAACATCCTCAGTAGGGGTGCAGAGGGAGGGAGGCATTTCCAGGGAAAAGTGTCCATCTCTAGGGGGGGCCCACATCCTTCTGTGCCTAGGAGGCTTACCATCTGGAAGCCAAGGGGGCAGTGGAGAGTAGGGAGGGGAACTGAGGCCTAGCCTAGGGGCTGTGTTTCTCCTAACCCTGCGTCTCCCACCTGGAAGGAATCTGAGAAGGCAGGGAAACAGGTGGGGGGGGGCTCTGGGTTGTTTCTGCAGGGGCTGTTGGGCAATGGCATTTCTGAACCCCACCCTCTGCAGACAGTTGGGGTCAAAGTAGGGTGTTGGGTTCCTTTGCTGAGTGGGGTGGGGGAGGGTGGCCTTTCCAGACCAGAACGTCTGTTCTGTGTCTCTTGCCCTTTCTCTTGCCACTGCCCCCATATATATGGGTAAGTAAAATCAGTATTTTTTAATAAAAACACCTTTACATTGCAGTCTTCACAAGGAAAGGAGACCAGTTGGTGGGTGCCAACAAACATCCATGTACAAGAAATGGGAAAACGTGAGAGGGGCTGCCCAAGAACCAAAAAAATTAAGCAGAATTCTAGCCTAAGTCATATATCTGCATAAGTCACCTTTCACTCACATTCTCTGAGCTGTTTACAGTGAAGGAATCCCACAGTTAGAATGTAAATATTTTTAAAGGGCCGTGAAAAGAAGGAAGGAAGGAAGGAAGGAAGGAGGAGATAATGCATAGAAAGAAGGACGGAATGAGGTGATAATTAATAGAAGGATGGAAGGAGGTGATAATTACTAGAAGGAAGGAGGTGAGGTAATAATGGATGGAATTAAGGAAGGAAGGAAGGAAATGTAGTAAATGCTACGAAGGAGGGAGGGAGGGAGGGACTGATAAAGGGTGAAATCCCTCACTGCTCATTTAACTATTCAGATGGAAACCATCTTGTACAGTTTCTCCCACACAGAAATATTCAGAACTGAGAGGAGGGGCTTCTCTTTAAAAGCAACTGTTAACGTGGTTCTTCTGCCTGGCTCTGCTTCCTGTCCTTGCCCTGGGCTTTCTCCCGAGGAAGTGATTTGCCTTGTCAGACATTTATAGCATGTGGGAAAAGAAGCCAAGGACTCCAGCTCACTTGTTCATCCTTCCTCTTGGATTTTCCACCGTCCGGTGTGGTTTTCCGGTCAGCCTCCTTGTAATGCAGGAGTCACCAGTGACTCTGCTCTTGCCCGCCTCCAGATCCACCCCACCCCAACCCAGGCCTCTAAGTTACTTGGGGGATCTTTCTTTATCAAGAGGACTTTAAATCTAAATTTTTCATGGCAAACTCTATCTTGCCATGATTTTTTGAATTTGCATTGAATTTTTGTTTGGATGGTACAGCTCCCTTTAATTAATTAATTAAATTTCCTTTGCACCCTTTCCTTGGAGCCATGTCGGCCAGGTGGCCACGGACTTGCACAACACTGGCTCTTCGGCTTGAATACGGAGATGAGCACCGCCCCTAGAGTCGGACATGATTAACACGCATGTGCAGGGGAAACCTTTACCTTTCTACCTGGAGCATTGCCGTCATGCAAAGGCCAAAAAGTATTTTTTAAAAAAAAAATACACCAGAGAACAATAATGGACAAAACCAAAAGCTAACAACAGCTGACAGAGAAAGAGCACCTAAAAGCCAGTGAGGACATATGATGATATGGAGCAGCACTGGGACAATAAGACAGGTACAGCACCTTTAGCACCAGGTGGCTGCAACTGATTAAGAAGCACCTTTTTTTAAAAAAAAAAGTGCCCCAAATTTGCAGTGAGATAGCAGCATGAATGAGTGATTGATTGATTGATTGATTGAGTGAGTGAGTGAGTGAATGAATGAATGAATGAATGAATGAATGAATGAATGAATGAACGAACGAACGAACGAATGAATAATCATATTTGGATGAGAATTCCCCTCCCTCCACCTGATGGTCCGGGGTGGTCCAAAGGAGTCCTAGCCCTCATCATTAAATCAGGGCTGGGGTGGTGGTGGGGGCTTGTATGATGGATTATTTGGATTGTCATTAACACCGGGAAGAAACCCATCCAGTGCTGCCCGGTGGCTTCGCCTTTGAGACATGGGGAGAAGGGGAAGCTACCCCCCCCCACGCCTGTCTGTCCCTCTTGGGCCCGCCCTGCCCCACAGAAACGAACGCCCTCGCCCCTAGCCAACGGGGTGGGGATTACGGGGGGGGGAGGAGGAGGAGGTTGAGCTGAGGATCCCGGCCAAGCAAGCCCGCCTCCGCCTCCAGTTATGGGAAACTAGGAAAGGACCGGGTGCAGGCTTGGTTCCCCCCCCCACCTACCTACTACGCCGCCGCCGCTGCCCTCCTTCCCCCGAGGGTGGGGTGGGGGGTGTGATGGAGGCGGGAGGTGTTTCTTGGCTCAGAGAGGAGAGGTTTGCAGCAGCATCGGCCCGCTCGCAGCGCGTGTGCTGGGAAAAAAAACAACGGAGTGGGAGGCTTCCCTCCCCACCCCGGACTTTTGACTCACCTTCCGCCCCAAAACGTTGCTTTTGGGCCCCGGCCACGGTTGGCAGCCGGCTCAGGAGGAGAAGGGAGGGGGGTGCTGGTCCTAGCAAAGGGAGGCATCGGAGGAGGACCGAGGCGTCAGCGGTGTGTGTGTTGGGGGGGAGGTTTTTCCTTCTCTTTCAGCGCCCCCACCTCTCTTCTGGAGAGGTCCTTCTTGTGCCAGGCTCCTGGGCCACAGCAGAGGGCGGGGAGGAGAGGGGGAGTGACCGCCCCGTGGATTGCCGGTCAGGAGCGCCCCAGATGTGCCCATATGTTTTCATCTAGAGAGGAATCGAGGCTTCGGGTTTACTCTTCGCCTTCCCTTCCCCTCCCTTGCTTGATGTCGCCACCACGACCATCACCCCCGCAGGTTGATCCGAACTTCCCAAGGGCCCAACCCAAGCCTACTGAGATTGGGTCTTGTTCTATCTATCTATCTATCTATCTATCTATCTATCTATCTATCTATCTATCTATCTATCTATCTATCTATCTATCTATCAAGTTCGTTCTTTCGTTCGTTCGTTCTATGCCGCCCATCTGACAGCGGGGTCACTCTGGGCAGTTGGCAACAGCAGAATCAAGGTGACTGCATGAAATCACATCTAGAAGCAAATTAAAAGGACAAGTGGGTGTTTTCAAAGCTTCCAATGCCCTTCACCTTTGAGGAACTGAAAAGGAGAAATAATACCCCGAGACAAAAGCTCCACGATAGTTCACGGAAACAGTCTGTGCGGCAGGGAATCCAGGCCGGCTAGGGGGGCAAGCGACTACCCCAAAGGGGCTAGCAGCAGCTCCTGTCCCGGTTCTGGAGCAAAACGGACGACTTGCAATGCAGCCACCTCTGGGGTCTTCAGGCCACCCTCTCCGCAGCCGCCCACCCCCCTCCCCCCTGCACGCTCCAGGCCGGCCACCTTCCCGGCCCTGGCTTGCAAGAGCGGTGGCACACCGCCGGTGGTGCAGATGGAGGCCGGCCTTTCCGCTCCGCGCTTCTGCCCGCGGGGACGAGTGTTTGCAAAAACCCGGAGAGGGTCGTCTGCTCTCCTCTTGTTGACCCTGGAGCCCTCGGAGAGTGCCGGGTGGTGCCGGGGCGCAAGAGAGGCGGCCCGGCCCCCTTTCCGATGGAGAAGGTGCGATCCCCGGGCCCCCTTGGTTCTTGCCTCCTGTTTCTAGCGCGGGTTGAGGACTCTCCGCCATCCAAAAGGGGTTTCAATTATCTCCCACCAAACCCCTGGCCACGACGGCCGCAGGGCCTTTTGGCAGCTCCAGCGGCTAACCTCTGGAAGGCCGAAGGGTGATAATACCGGCTTTCACACACACACACACACCCCACACAGAGGCGCGCGCGAGAGAGAGCAGGTCCTGGCGCAAAAGAGGCGAGGGAAAGCACCCGCGTGCTCCCTTCGGAGGGACTCTGTGCGTGTGCGCGCGCGCGCGTGTGCGTGCGTGTGAACCGGGTGGCACCTCTTTCTTTGGCCACCTCCCTGCTGAAGACTCATGCCAGGGCTAGCAGCTCGCCTCGCTGAGGCTCGGTGCGGCAGCTCCTGACTTTTCGCACGTGCCGGGAAAAAGGCGTCTTGCGACGGGAAGAGGCGAATGGAAGAGAATCCCCAAAAGCGCCGGGGCCAGGCGCGGGGCTGAAGGATGCTTTTTTCGGGGGGGGGGGTGCCCTCTTCCCGCGGTAGCAGCACAACAGGGGCCGCCCGACAGGTTTGATGCCACCCACGGCCAAAGACCCCGGTTCTGCTGGCAGGGCGCTGGTTGCGCGGGTGCGCGAAGCCGATCGTGGGGGGGGGAAGGGTCCCTGCAGAGAAAGCAAAGCCTAGCCGAGGGTTTAATATTTTTTTTTGGGGGGGGCTTGCTACTTTTTTAACCGAGGGAAACTAGCCTCGCGCTCCAGGTAGCGCGGGAGTCGGGTGCAGCTAAGCAGGCGCGCATCTCATCTCGCCGGCAAACGAAGAAGGGAACGGGGGTCCCTGGGGGTGCCTGGGGGGTGGGTGGGAGGCGCGAATGAATCTTCTCTACCTCCTCCACTCCTTTGCTTTTGAACGGCTGCCTGCTGCAGGCGGCCGTTCGTCAGGGGCAGCTCCCGGGCAGAGACCCTGTGAGACGATTTGTTTTTTTGGGGGGAGGGAGGAACGGTGCCCCCGGAGGGCGCAGGAGGATGGAAGTGACCCCCCCCCCCCCCCCCGCCTGCCTTTTGGCTCCTAGGGGATGATGGCGAGCCGGAAGGACCGCGAGGCGAGTGCTCTTGTCCCTTTAAGATAAGCGAGCGCGGATAAAGAGGCGGGACCCGGGAAAAGGGGGCGGGGAGGAGGAGGGATCCGCCCACTCTCCCGAGTCCCCGCCCACTCTTATAAAAAGGAGACCGCGGCCGGCGCTCTCCAGGATTCTGCTGCGGAAGAGCTGGGGGAGTCGGAGCGAGGAGATGGCGCATGCGCGTTGAGCCCCCCCAGGGAGGGACATGCCCTGTCCCGGCTCTACCCTTTGGGTAAGGACCCAGGGACCCACCGACGGGTTGGGGAAACGGGTTGGGTGGGGGGAGCGGTTGCCCGGCGGAGAGACTGGAAGTCCGCGGGTTCGAGGCCCGGGGTGGGAAGGTCGGTAGCGAGCCCCCCCCCGAGTTGCGATCCTGGCAGAGGGGGTGCGTGTGAACGCGGCGCCCCGCGCTCCGATGGGCGGGGTGGGGGTGGGGGTGGGGGGTGGAGGCAGGTTGGGGTGGGGGGAAGCGCAGCCGACACTGTACGGGCGGGGATCGGGGCCGAGGGGGGGGGCGCCTCCGCCGAGAGTCCCGGCTCCTTCTCCTCCGCCGCCGCCGTCGCCGCCGGATCGATCCCCGGGCGGCTGAAGTAAGGGACCCCGCCGCGTACCTGTGCGCCCATCATGCCGGCCTTCCAGCCGCCCGACGCCGACGCCGTGGTGTCGGCAGGGAGGCGGCGCCGGTGAATCAGGGCTTAGTCATGAGAATCCTGGAGGGCGGCGGGAGGGACGGAGCGGCGGACGGACGGACGGCGCGTCGGCAAGAGGGAGACGGCGCTGCACCTGCCGCACAGGTAGGGCAGGACCCGTGGCCCGGTGACGCCGGGCGGGGGTGCCCCGGGCTGCCTCCCAGCCGCGTCCCTCCTCCTCCTCCTCCGAGATTGCGCCTCCCGGGCCGCGATCGCGTCCCCACGGAAGCCAGCCGGCCGGTCGGTCAGCCGGGCTTCCCCCCACCGGGAGCGCGGTGGGGCTGCCTCTGCCGACGGGGCGAGGGCGCGCCGCCTCCTCCGCCTCCGCCGCCTCCCGGCCGGGCCAACAAGGCGCCTTCCGCGGACATCTCGGGGCGCCGCCGTCGCTGGACTTGCGCAAAGCCGGCAGACGCGAGAGGGGGAGACACGTGTGTGCAATGTGTGTGTGTGTGTATACGGGTGTTTCCGCGGACTTGTCTCTGGAGGGGCCCTCACGTGTGAAGGGAAAAAAAAAAGATCCCGGGCTTGGAGGGTGAAAAGCGCAGGTTTCCATCCGTTTGGTGGTGTCCATGGCAGAGCGGATGATGATCGGGAGCGAGAGAGCTTTGTAGCCTGGAATCCACCCACTCCTGGGGGGTGGGGGGAGATTCGTGGCCGGGGGGGGGCTACAGTGGGGGGTTCCAGACCCTACAGGAAGGTCTGTAGCTTATAATTCGTGTCTTTCTCTCTCTCTCTGTGTGTAAGAGACAGAGCAGCCTCTAGTTTTTTTTTCTGGCTGATGATGTGGGGGGGGGCTGGTGCTGGGGTTCTGCAGCATCAGGGCATTATTGATTGCTTTCTCTCTCACACACACACACGCACGCAAACGCACAGAGAGAGAGAGAGAGAGAGCTGCCAAATGGGTCCCCCATGAAAAGCCTGCAGCTGGATCTCGCTTGGCCTGCTTTAGGGCAGCTGAAGTTTCTGGGGAAAGCAGGAGAGCTGATGGGCTCCCTGACCCCCGCCCCCCCCAAATTATCTAAAAGAGATGGGAGTCAGGAATCGGTCAACCAAAAGAGCATCCTTGTCCCTCCTGCCTGGCGAGGTGGAGGAGAAGATGGAGCGCTCTGCTAGAGATGCTTGCCCCAGGATCCGGCCTTTCCACCTGCACCCCCAAATCCCTGATGATGAAGGGAATTGCCTTGGAGGGAGGCCGAGTCCTCAGAGCGGCCCTGGGTATGTGTGTGTGATGGGGGGGGGACCTTGCCTCCTTTCTTCTCTTTTGCTGTGCTTGCACCTTTCCTTAGGGAGCAGCTGCCTGTGTTGTACCCGGTTGGTGGTTGCACTGGTCACAGGAGGACAAGAGGAGTGCTTTTTGCAGGCCCAGAAAGGATCCTGGGTGGGCTATCTCTGTCCTAGCTCTCCTGGCTGTTCAGGCCAGGGCAGGGGCGCTCCTGGAGGCACACATTGGGTGCCTCTCTTTCGTTAGCTTGGCTGTAAGGCCATGCCTGGCTGCCCACAGCATGTTGGATGGAGGGAAGGGATCTCTCAGTGGGCCCTGCGTGTAAGGGTGGTTTGCCAGATAGCCGTTTTGCGGATGTAACAGTGTTGGGTTTTCATCTCTTTTTTCCTTCCTGAAAAGGCCTGGAGGAAGCTCCAAAAAGCACACCACAACTGGTCTTTTCCTTCCTTCCTTCCTTCCTTCCTTCCTTCCTTCCTTCCTTCCTTCCTTCCTTCCTTCCTTCTTTTCATCCAGGCATCCTTCCTTCTGTCCATCAACAGCTCCTTCATAGACTCATAGAGTTGGAAGATACCTCAAGGGCCATCCAGTTCAACCCCCTGCCATGCAGGAACCCCCATCACAATATTTCCGACAGATGGCCCTCCAGCCTCTGCTTAAAAACCTCCAAAGAAGGAGACTCCACCACCCTTCGTGGCAGCCTATTCCACTGCCAAACAGCTCTGTTATTAAGTTCTTCCTAATCTTCCTTCCTTCCTTCCTTCCTTCCATCCTTCCATCCTTCCTTCCTTCCTTCCTTCCTTCCTTCCTTCCTTCCTTCCTTCC